>JAAGKR010002062.1:47874-105074 GCA_011419295.1 Clarias macrocephalus | reverse complement strand
AGGGCGACGGTGGCAAGGAAAAACTCCCTGGGATGGTAATAGGAAGAAACCTTGAGAGGAACCAGACTCAACAGGGAACCCATCCTCATCTGGGTGATAACGGATAGCAGGGATTGATCAACTTAATAATGTGTACTGGACGTTCAGTGTAACAGGAGATGTGTTAAAATTAAAATTAAAAGGAGTCCAGTTTGTTCCTGGAGGCTCAGGTAGACTGTAGGAGATTCCAGTCCTGAGCTATCGAACAACTGAAGTCACAGGTCCCCAGAGCATCAATCGATGATAGGACAGTCTTAATGGAAACCATCCCCAGCCACCATACGAATCCAGGCAGACCACACGGGGCATCCATGCGACGAGATCTCCAACCAGAAGCAGGACTCCAGGACGGGTTAGATGGGTCCAGAGTGCAGAGGGGTCTGGATCACTGGCAACTCAGGAGCAACATGTATAGCTCGACAGAGAGACAGAGAGAGGGAAAGGAGAGAGGGAGAGAGAGAGAGAGCAGAAAAGGAGAGAGGGAGGAGAGAGAGAGGAGATAACTAAAAGGAGAGACCAGAAGGAAACACAAACATGAGGGCTCCCTGAGATGTAAAGCAACCAATCACCTCACCGTCAACAAACCTGAGTGAACAATGAGAGTGGGGAAGACCGCATCTAAACATACCAGTTCACCAGAATACTCTACGTCCATGAGTCCCCCAGATCTGCTCCTTTACCTAAGGCTAATCTATTTACAAAATTGCTTGGCTAAACAAATAGGGTTTTAGCCTAGACTTAAACACTGAGACTGTGTCTGAGTCCTGAACATTAATAGGAAGACTATTCCATAACTTTGGGGCTTTGTAAGAAAAAGCTCTGCCCCCTGCTGTAATTTTAATAATACGTGGTACTGACAGGCAGCCTGCATTCTTTGATCGGAGTAGGCGTGGCGGACCGTAAGACACTAGCAGTTCACTCAGATACTGTGGCGCGAGCCCATTTAGTGCTTTAAACGTCAGAAGTAGTATCTTAAAATCAATGCGAAATTTCACAGGGAGCCAATGCAGTGTAGATAAGATAGGGGTGATGTGCTCGTATCTTCTGGTTCTAGTGAGGACTCTCGCTGCTGCATTCTGGACTAACTAAAGCTTGTTTATACACCTAGTTGAACAACCAGACAGTAAGGCGTTACAATAGTCCAACCTAGAGGTGATAAAGGCATGAACTAATTTTTCTGCATCATTTAGTGCCAATATGTTTCTTATCTTGGCAATATTTCTAAGGTGAAAGAAGGCTATCCTGGTAATATTATCTACATGTGCTTCAAACGAAAGGCTGGAATCTATAATCACACCAAGGTCTTTTACTGTTGCACTTGATGGAACAAAAAGGCCATCTAAAGTTACAGTGTGATCAGAAAGCCTACTTCTAGCTACTTGTGGTCCTATGACCAGAACTTCTGTCTTATCAGGATTAAGCAGAAGAAAATTTATTTTTCAAATAACTTTTCAAACAATTATTAATGTATAGATTATTTCAATTATAAGTGACACACGTTGACTGTGCTTTTAAACAGCTTGGAAAATTCCAGAAAATTATGTCATGGCTTTTAAGGCTCTGACAGGCTAAGTGACATTATTAGAGTCAATTGGGAGTGCATCTCTGGAAGTATTTTAAGGTGTGTTTGTTTGAAATCATGACAAAAGTAAAATAAATCAACCAAGACCTCAGAAAAACATAATTTTGGACCTCCACAAGTCTGGGTTATCCTTAGGTACAATTTCTAAATATCTAAAGGTACCACGTTCATCTGTACCAACAATGGGACCATGCAGCCACCATAACGCTCAGGAAGGAGGCACATACTTTGTCATGAAAAGTAAAAATCAATCACAGGACAACAAGGACACTGGAGGAAACCTATACAATATTGCCTATATCCACAGTAAAATGAGATATTGACATAACCTTAAACATCACTCAGCAAGGAAGAAACCTCCAAAAACCACAAAAAAAAAGCCAGACTGCCCATATAAACATACTGTATGCACATATGTATCATGTTGTGTGGGTGCTATGCATCAGGAATGACTGGTGCACTTCACAAAATAGATGGCATGACAAGGAATGATGTGGATATATTGAAGCAACATCTTAAGACATCAGCCAGGAAGTTAAAGCTTGGTTGAGTCGTACATTGAGGAATGATCTCAAGCATACTTCCAAAGTTGTGTCAAAATGGCTTAAGGACAATGGAGTCAAGGTATTGGAGTGGCCATGACCTCAATCCAACAGAGAATTTGTGGACAAAATTGAAAAAGCATGTGCGAGCAAGGTGGCCTACAAACCTGACTCAGTTACTGTAGACCAGGTCTGTCAGAAGAAATGATCTACACTTCCAGCAGCTTATTATAAGAAGCTTGTGGATGGTGACTCAAATCACTGGAGTTAACCAATTTAAATGCAAACTAACTAGGTGGATGTAAATGTCTCATCCATTGGGAATGTCACTCACTCACTCACTCATCATCTATACCGCTTAATCCTGTATTCAGGGTCACGGGGGGCCTGGAGCCTATCCCAGGAGACTTCGGGCACATGGCAGGGTACACCCTGGACAGGGTGCCAGTCCATCGCAGGGCACACACACATACATACACTCACTCATTCACACACTACGGGCAATTTGAGAAAGCCAATTAGCCTAACCTACATGTCTTTGGACTGTGGGAGGAAACCAGAGTACCCGGAGGAAACCCACCAATCACGGGGAGAACATGCAAACTCACACAGAGACGGGAATCGAGCCTGGCCGGGGATCGAACCCGGACCTTGGCGGTGCAAGGCGACAGTGCTAACCACTTCACCACCGTGCCGCCTCCATTGGGAATGTGATAAATAAAAAAAAAGCTGAAATAAATCTTGCTCTTTACTATTATTCTGACATTTCAGGATAGTGATCCTAACTGACCTAACACAGTGTTCGTTGTTTTGGACCATGATGGATAAATGTATTTTGGTTAGATGCCCATACTTTTTTAAATATATACAGTATATATATATATTTTTTTTATCTATACTGTGTGTGCCCTCTGACCCTGTTTATCCCTCTGTCTAGGATTATTTCCACCCATTTCTGCTTGGGCTGTGGAAATTGTCAGTAAATATGGCTCGCAGTGAGCATTAACAGCTCTTACTTTAGTCTTTCAGCCATCACTTTTGTTATGATGAATTGGCTCATCCTAAATGGCATCATGTGTTGTTGGAAACCCAGGACACCTGGGATCTATTTCCACTTTCTTGTTAAATGAATGAATCATTGCTGTGCTGGTCCTCCACAGGCGAGACAGTAAGATCAAATCTAAACGAAATATTCTGGTGCATTGTAATTTGAAAGCTTGGTAAGATTCATTGCGTATACACCCAGAGCTAACACATGCATGAGCGTTATTGTTGTTGGACGTTGTTGTTTAAGACACCACAGGAAGAAGTGCTGTGACTCTTTAGGGTGCGTTTTTCTGTGAATGCCTCTATATATTAGCGAGTCTAGCGGCTGCTGGGGTCAACAGTCTGCTGCCCCAACCACACTCTCTCTCTCTCTCTCTCTCTCTCTCTCTCATTCTCACTCTCTCTCTCTCTTGCTCGCTCTCTCTAACTCTTTCTGACTCCTCAGTGCCCTAAACCTCAGCCATCACCACAAATGGTCTCTGCTGAGCCAACACACACAGGGCATAACTCACAGTCTGCTCCTTATTTTTGCCATGCTGCAAACTCTGTGGGGGTGACACTCCGCCCAACGAGGCTGGGATTCCATGTGTGGCTAAAATTGGTTACACTTGTGGTGTTTTTGAGGTGGTGCTGATGTCATAGCCTTGCTGTCATCCTGGGATAAAGCCTTCAGTAGGACAGTGGGAGGAAGAGGAGGCTCACGATAGGTCCGAGTCAAGAAATAAATACTTGTGGACTCTGAGCTATAATGTGTGGCTGCTGTGCAGTAGAGAAAGCTCTTTTCCTGGCTTCTGTGCATGTGTGCGTGTGTGCATTCGTGTAAAAATGTGTTTGAGACAGAAAGAGTGTCTGGGCTATTATTAGCAGTAGTGGGCACTCTTGTTCCTCAGCCGATGTGTATGTTTGGTATTTGTGGTGGCGGTCTGAAACCAGTAGTTTTCACTTGTTACTAGACCAAAGAGAGAAGGGAAAAAAAATCACATCTGACTCATGGTCTTGGCGCGAGTTTTACTTGTGCTGTCATTTTCTCTTTTTATTTTTGAAGTTTTATGGCTGTGCAGCATTTGATAGCAAAATTAATAGTAGAACAGTATACTGATGCCTCCTACTCCATGTTAAGCTTTAATATTTATTAGGTATATTATCACTAATATACCTAGTGATAATAATAACCGAGCTACCTGTAAGTAGAAATATCACTACAATATACTGTATGTACTTGACCTCTCAAATAAATACCAACTTTAATCATTAAGAAATGAGAGAAGTGAATATTTTATTGATACTAAGTTTGAATCCTGCTTGTAGTTACTTCATGTTTGTTAATGACTATATAGTTTACAATGTGATACAAACTTTTTTAATCTAAAAAATTCTTACCAAATATTTTGTTCTGTTTAGCCAAATCCAAATCCAGCAGCCAGTTCGAAGCAGGCAGTCTTATGAGAGAGTGTCAAATAGGCTTTTTTCTCTCTTTTAGAGACTCTGTTCAGACAGCAGCTTAAAAGCAGCTGGCTTCAATCGACCAAAAAGACAAAACAAGACCCCACAAAGTTTCAAAGAAAAAAAAAAAGTTGGCTAATGTATATGGACTCTTGAGCATCAAGAGCTGGCACAGAGACACCAGTCCACACATATAAAATACACACACACACACACACACACACACACACACACACACACACACACACACACACACACACACACACACACACACACACACACAGATAGCCTCCTAAAAACTGGCCAGTCATCATGTTTCTGCTATCATCAAACTTATCAGGGTGACTGTTTACTCCCACAGTGGGGTAAACGGATTTTGCACATTGAAAAGAAATACATGGACATTTGGATTTTTGTCCTAAAAACAAAAGGTGGTATTGATACCATATTGATTTAAACTTGTTCTGTCTGTGTATATGAAAAAAGTTATCATAAAAACATACCGTCTATTCAATAAAATGTTCTACGATGGTTTGTATGGTAATAAAGATGAATCTTAACAGTTATGTTATGAGAATCTAAATCATCTGAATTAAACTATACTTTAAAAAATACATACAGTATGTATACAAACGAAATTTTGCTCACTGTATGCATGCAGAACTGGTAGTCTCTTTCTGCACAGCACTGTTTTTATCTGTCCCACCAGATGACACTATGATCCTTCAACACCATTTATCTAACATCTAACACATTCATCTTTTTATTCACCTACATAATTGGTCACAAATATTTTCATTACAACATTGATTTGAAGATGGGACATACAACATAATCTCATAATTTTTTTTCTTCCATTTTATAGTTATTATTATTCTTCATCCAAGCTTCTGTGGTCGCTCTTTGGTCTTATGCAATCATCACTTAAAACACTGTCAGATTTCCTCCACCAGGACTGTCCTGTTATGGATATCAGAAAGCCTTTCCCATATTCTCAATAATCTCATATTAACTTTGACACAACATTGCGTTTGCCATGACAGAAATATCCCTCATGTAGTACAAAAAGTTCATGCAACACATAATCCGTCACTCTAGCTATAACTATCAATAATAATTAAATTGAATGATTATCAGTTATATACTGGTGACAGATTCATGGACACCCAAGGCTCATTTATCCCTGTGGGGAAAAAAAGCCAACCCAGCCGGTCCAATCCTACAGACAAGCCATGAGAGAAATGCCCAGTGCACTGTGTGTACCCATTGTAAATGGCAGATAAACAATCAATAGAGGCCCAACCTCCTAAAGCATCCACTGCCAATGTCCTTGTGCAAGACATCACAGCACACCCCCAGAGTCCATGCCCTGAGGGGTCAGAGCTGTTTTGGTGGCACAAGGGGAACCTAAAAAACCAAGGTTATTTTAATATGAGTGTTTTAATGTTATGTCTGATCAGTGTATGATATAAACTGCGATGGCAAGTAGGGGAAGCTTTTGCTTCTGGTGTGGATTTCCAGTACCTTTTATGTTCCAAGAATTTCCTTAAGTAGAACCGGCGGGGTCTAGCCCAGTTGCTTGCATTTCAGCTGGTAGATTGTTTTGTCTAATTCTCAAGCAACTATGACTGGGTTTTAGTGACTACCTTATATAGGAGTATGGTGAAACCCTGAAACAACGTAAGAATCCTTCAAATAATTGTAACTTAATTCTAGAGATAAACTTTATGAAAAGCTAATTAATTTATTGAGTATTTTGAACTAAATTTGCATTTTTATTAGGTCCATTTTTTAAAATTTGTTCACTGCCATCCCTGCATGTATGTGTGGGTCTTTGAGGCTTCCATGATGTGGTTATATTCATTAGGTTAATTATTTATTTTTTTTAACTGCATTCTTCAACCTATCACATTCAATTTTCATTTTGATCCTACAATTTCACATGAACATAAGTTCAAGGGTATGATTGTGTATGGCTGCATTGCATCTGTGCAGAATGCCAGTCAGACAGAACGAAGCATGGTTTTATGTATATGGAATGAACAGGTTTTGGAACTCAGTTTGCTGCGCTCCACATGTAAAATCTGGTGAGCCGGTGTCTCTCAACTCCACTCCTACAGGACCATCTGTCCTGCACATTTGAGTGTTTTCTCATCTTCTAGCACACCTTATATCATCTGGAGGTATTTTGGATTAAATACTCTCCATGCTACATCTTCCCATTATAATTCAATTCAATACAGAATTAAATTGTATTGATATCATTTATATAATTATATAATACAATGGTCAATGTCACAAAGCTGCATTATAAAATCAAATAAAATTTGGAAATAAGATTGAAAGTGAGGAAATATTTATACATTAATCAGTAGAAAGAACCAGAATGAACAGTGAACCCGTCCTCATTTGGGTAATATCAGATCAGATACATAGGAGGAACCACCCCCGTCACCACACACAGACCTTACTGGGCCATCCTCAGCAACGAACCAGAGACCTCCAGGTGACAAGAACTTGTCAGATGAGTCAGATGAGGTCCAGAGGGTAATAGGGGTCGGGATCTATCTCTATCTCTCTGAAGAGAGAGAGAGAGAGAGAGAGCAGTTAGATATGCTCCCAGTCTCATTATGTGTAAAGTGAATGTACATTTAGTGCAGAGTGCAAGCAGGGACTCCGGCAGGACTTACTATGACAGCATAACTTAAGGGAGAACCACAGACGTAAGGGCTCTCTGGGAAGTAAAGCAACTAGTCACTTCACTGTAAACAAACCTGCGTCATTAATGAGAGTGGGGAAGACAGCATCCGAACATACCAGTTCACCATAATACTCTACATCTATGAGTCCCCTAGACCTGCTTCTTCACCTAAGATGAACCTATTCACAGAAGGCTTGGCTAAATAAAAAGGTTTTCAGCCTAGACTTAAACACTGAGACTGTGTCTGAGTCCCAAACATTAATTAGAAGACTATTCCATAACTTGCAGGTGTGGCAGATCATAAAACACTAGCAGTTCACTCAGGTACCATGGTGCGAGATTATTTAGTGCCTGATTGGTCATTAGTAGTAATTTAAATCAATGCGAAATTTCACAGGGAGCCAATGCAGTGTGGAGAAGATAGGGTTGATGTGCTTCATATCTTCTGGTTTTAGCGAGGACTCTTGCTACTGAGTTTTGGACTAACTGCAGCTTGTTTATGCTCCCAGACAATAAAGTATTACAGTAGTCCAACCTAAACATATAAAGAAACATGACCTATTTTTTTTCTGTATCATGTAGTGACAATATATTTTTTGCCAATATTTCTCTAGTGAAAGAAGACTATCCTAATAATATCATCTATGTGAGTTTCAAATGAAAGACTGCAATCAATAATCACACCAAGTTCTTTTACTGCTGCACATGATGTAACAGTTACTGAATTTCCTAATTTCTTTTTCTTTTTTTGAGTTTTCCTATTCATTAATTTGTTTCTTATCTGCTTTCTATTTCAAAATATAAAACACATTATAGTTTTTGTTGGACTATATACAATTCAGTATGAGGGTTTTTTTTTTATGTAGTGCCAAACTTTTTTTTTTTTTTATTCGAAAAAGAAAAAACACAAACACACTAATGGTTCCTTCATCTTAATCAACTTGTTTAAAATACAGACTACAGGCCTAACATTTTGACGCCAGGCTTATTCATGTGGAGGGTTCAGCCCAGTAAAGGATTTCCTCTGCTGGCTTTAATAGAGGAAATTAAACTCCTCTTTGCTCCAGCCACAATTCTCCACAGCTCTTAATTAACCTAATTGTCTTCATTTTCCCCCCTCAATGTTAAACAGTCATTGTGGAGTTGTACTCATTATCTCCTACCTCCGTTTGTGCTATTGCTCTGTCTAGTCCTGAGTTTAAAAAAAAAAAAGCCACATAATAAAACAGAAAGAAAGTGCAATTAAACTTCACTGTCTTTTTATTCTTACAGTTTTGTTATGATGTAGTCAGACACTTTATCGCGCTCTAGACACTTTGGTTTTTAATGTGATTGCCACGCAGTCCAAAGCTTCATTTCCTGTTCCAGTAAACACCACATACTGCAGCACAGACTCAGCACAAACTTACATTTACACACAAACCTGATATCACTCACAAAAACAATGTGCAAGCTGATTTACTAAATGGGTCTATTAAAGATTGTTTTGAATATAACTTAAATAGCACTTCTATGTGAAATCACAAAATACAGTACAGGGCTGCGCACACACACACACACACACACACATGGACTGAACTAATGTCCTACATGTTATTTACTAAGCCTGAAAGCCACTTTGTGAAAGGCGGTGGGCAGGTATTAAAATGCATAATAGTATTTTTTTTTAAACTACACTTAAAC
Organism: Clarias macrocephalus; assembly: GCA_011419295.1. Taxonomy (NCBI): domain Eukaryota; kingdom Metazoa; phylum Chordata; class Actinopteri; order Siluriformes; family Clariidae; genus Clarias; species Clarias macrocephalus. The sequence continues at coordinate 96,037 of JAAGKR010002062.1, read as the reverse complement.
TTATTATAGTATTATATAGTGTGTTTTGACTTTCTATGTCATTCTTTTGGTCCTTTTCTCCATAGTCACTGGCTTTATTATCAGGTCTGTCAAGACTGCAAATATAGCACTGAACTACACACTGTTGCTTATACTGTATACTGTATAACTGGTATTTAGGTCACAAATTGTTTAGCACATTTTCTTGGTCTTCAGTCATTGTCATTGTGTTACAAGTCTCTGTGTTATGCTTTTTTTTTTCATTATAAATGAACATAAATAAACATGCACATAAAACTGACCAGGTCCGCATACAATGTACTGCAGGTGTGCTTTTTCAAGGTAAAATTTACTGACTGTAGTCCAGGTGTTGCCATGCACACAGTCAGTCATAGATGATTTGACCACCCACGACAACATATTACCTGAGTGCTGGACTAATACAGCATAACAGTATATGTCGATGTTTGTTCTTCTATTTATAGATTTCTGGTGTTCCATATGTACTGAATATTACCTGCTTAATGTCTGATTTTGATTGTAATGCCTATTATGCTTAGACTTTGTTACATAGAGGCAACGGTGTTTTCAACAGTCAGCATTTACAAGAACAGCTTCATCCTTATCTGTGATTAATGGTTAAAAAATCTTCACCTGGGATCACATTAGCCTTTCCACACTTCTCCCAGGAGAAACTGACACATTGTGGTTGATTTTAAAAACTGCAGGGAAGTGGTCAGACACCTTGAATTAATAAGAAACTAAACAACCTAATGGCCCATTTCTATTGACCATGTCTTAACAGTTATACTACAAATGTCAGCTTATGAATGCATCACCAAAATTGTCCTCTTCCAATTATCATGATAGTCCTTAAAAGAAAAGAAAAAAAATGTGATATAGACCTGGTCAAGGGGTTTAGTGGCTAGATGTTTGTGATCCAGAAGGTGCCCAGACTTCCAGGGTACCTTCCATGTTCAAATGGTTATTACAAAAAAAGATTGAATCTGGCATAATAAAAACAAGCTTTGAGGCTTTGAGGATGGTCCAACACCCAGTAAAATGAGTTTAAGAAAACCCTGGTCACTTAAGAGGGAAGAGTCTAATAGGCCTGGAAAGTAGATGAGTCTCAGTATTGAAAACGTGGAAGAGACAGTTGAAGGGTTATGATTGAAACAAATGTTCTATTGAATCTGAACTTCAACAATGAAATGTTAATAGACTTTTAAACAAACTTGGGTTGTGAGCAATACCCACTTTTTTAAAGACATCATGCTGCACATATGTATACCGTTGGGACCATCAGTATTTGGACTGTGACACAATTTTCATATGCCATAGGGGGTGTGAAATGAAGCAATTAGTGTGTTCAGTTTAACCATAATCCTTAAAAAAAAAAAAAATTTTTTTTTTTTTTACATATTTTCTCAATTTTTAGCACAAATGAGCTAACATAACTATAAATAGTAGGATTATTTTTAATGCTCGAATGAGAGAACATGCATGACTTCCAACTCAAGCCCTTTAAGAACACTCCATGTCTTTGCCTTAGCAGTATGTTTTGAGCCATTATCTCTACAGTGAAACGCTGCCCTATCAGTTTTGCAGCATTTGACTGAATCTGAGAAGAAAGTATAGCACTATATACTTCGGAAATCATCTTGCTAAAACACTATAAATACCAGACCCCCCAAAGGACCCCCTTCCAGTGACCATTATACCCACCCATACCGTAATTCTCCCTCCTACCATGTCTGATAGGTGATCTTGTGTATAATTTAGATCATGAGCTCTTACTTTCCTTCTCCACAATTCCCTCTCTTCACATAATTCTCATGCAAGTTGATCTTGTTCCAGAATTCAGCCCTTAGTGTATGTACATTCTTGATTATGGATATTGTGGATGGTATACCCCATTTTATGAAGAGGTTTCTCATAAAATGAATGTTGAGATCATCTTCTCGTTCCATGGTGTTCCATCTCGTTCTTTTGATTTTGCTGTACAAACCAGTACATTCCTTTATTTTAAAATGTGATGTAGGGTTGTAATCTCCTTCATATGGCATGAAATACCTAAGAAAGAAGCCACACCAGGCCATCAAACTGCTTATTAGTAAGTTGTACAGTTAATTTCTAATGCAATATTTTTGAATTAATCTCATCCTAATTGCTTTATTTCAAATCCACCACAATTGTGGTGGTTTATAAAACTTTGTTACTGCCCAAATACTTATGGACCTCAATGTATTTGGAACCAGAGCACCTTTGGGTACAGCTCAACAATGGAAGTATTTAATAGAGAAATTTAACTCCCCTCTCCCTTGTATGAAATGAGTTTGGGTTCAGCGAGTTTGAATGGACGATGTCCATTTCCTCAGTAATAGATACAGCAAGAAGGCAGGAAAAGAAGCAGCTGCAGAAGTTAAAGCTTGGGCATTGGAAGAGTTTGGAGAGACCATGATGCAAAGACTTTTGAGGGGGCCCTACTGTGCATAATGGTGAGTAGGTATTGCTTAAAGAGGTAGGAGCACTTTAAGCAATTTATTAACATTCAGTAGGCAGTGCCAGAAATCTTTGATTCTATGGAGTGGCTAAGGTTACTGTGGTGGTTAAAAACCTTCAAAGTGGAGAGGCTCTAGGGGCTTATATGTGGTTTAAGATGTTGAAGGCACTGGACCGTGTTGGTTATGAGGTTAACCTACCTCCAGTGTTGCATGGAGATCTAGGTGTATGAGGTATTCAGACTTGAAACAGTGAATGTATTAGCAGAACAGACTGAGAACACACTCCTCCTGACATGAGTTGGAGTATATTATAAAAAAAAAAAAAAAAAAAAAAAAAATATATATATATATATATATATATATATATATATATATATATATATTTTTTTTTTTTTTCCCACTGATTCAAACAGAGAAAGTAAACCATCAACCGAATGAACAAAGATAATGTGGGATTAGGGCAGGGAACAGGAAATAGGAGGGAAATATTATGTAACTATATTACAGCTATATAAATCTGACGAATATTAATAATAAATATAATTATATAATATTAATAAACATAAATATAATATAAAGTTATATAAATTATGCATAATATGTATTAATCTTAATCGATTATAAATATTAAATATCAATGAAATAGTAAAATTAAAACTGACACAGTAAAAAAAAAAATTGTAGGGATTGTAATCACCATGGATCACCCAACACAATATTATTACAATAATTACGTGCTGATCTGATTTGTATTGTGATTATGTGGGTATTACAATTTAAAAAAATACCCTGATTCATGTTTTCAAAAAAAGATTTTGTTACAATTCTAAATAAACTTACCACTGCCACACAGGATGCTGTGCTGCCTGAATATGTGTGAATAGTTTAGAATGTACCTCCTGTAGGATTATAGAGAAACAGCAATCTTTCACAACCACAACTACAAACACTAAACATGATTTTTTAAATGTAAATTTTGGCAACCAAAACACCTACTTATTTTGCTTGCATCCATATTCAAGCAATTAAAAAAAAAAAAAATCTTTTTCTCTGTCTAGAAAGTTTAAGCTTGCTCTTGCAAGAGTTGTTGTGAGAGTTTGGTATTTTCAGTTGGCCTCCACCGGAGTGACAATTTGTGTCTTTGATCCCTCATCTTGCACAGTCATTACTGCCATTTCTGGTGGATCATTCACTTATATATACTACACAGCAAAATCCTTAGTCTTGAATGAACACCCAGAGTGTTGATTTAACACTTTCAGAGTACATTCGTGACCATTAGGTCATATATAAACACTTGGGGTGTTAAATCAACACTCTGGGTGTTCATTCAAGACTAAGGATTTTGCTGTGATACGATATATGTAGTAAATAGAGGCATGAATTTCTTTTCAATTGTATTTTGCAAATAAACCAAAACAAAACAGGACAAAACTCGGAACTAATACTTAGCGATCATGCAAACTGAAACAGAAGGAGTAAAATCAACTTTAAACTAATATATGGAATTCTGGGAACTGAATGCAGTGCTATAATAAAGGACCACGTAAGACAAAATGAAAGTGACCTATCTCGTGTCTATCTCGTGCTCCTACTCTTGTCACCCTGGTGCTATATGCTAGTTGCTAGTTACCATTCACTAGTGCATGATGTGGAGAGCTGTACTATTGACCTCACTCTATATACCTGAAGTAACTTGCCATCTAAAACCCCAAAATTATTTAATACAAGTTTATGAGGGGAGATGCTTCCTTGTCTTGTCTGCTACAAATTTTGTTCAAATTGCATTCTGTCCGAGTTCCACTGTGGAGAGGGTGCAAGCACAGTCATGATTTTATTTGTAATCAATTTTACAAAAACAAAACAACAACAACAACAACAACAACAACAACAACAACAAAAAACAGCACTACGGTGATAGGATTAGACTATTAAAGTGGGTAGGTAAACTGTAAACTTAAATATGCTGGGAATGTGGGGAACAATAGTCAGTGTTATAATAAAAGTCCGAAGTAATACAAAATGAAAAGAATTAGTTTAGTGTTATTTCATTATCTGCAAAATGTATGTATGACAAAATGAAAAGCCTTATAGGCTGTCATCTAAAGGCTGGAAAATTTCTCCATCTTAGTGATATGAGGGTTCTTTTTTAGGGGTTTCTGTTTACTAACAACTTGGTAAAAAGTCAATGTCAATTATAGCTTCCTTGATCCTATCCAACCTGATAATGCTTTCCAGTTCTGGAGTCCTGGAAGGAAACTCAAGGTTACCCCTTGGCTTGAAAGTAAGCTTTGATTGAGTGCTTACAACAGTGCGTGCAAGATTGGCTCTTTCACACCGACCAAATTCCTGAACTGACATAGTAATGTGCTATGTAGCCATATTGTCCAAGGTTGAAAATGCTGATCAAAAGCAGCACCCTAAAACCCTCTTATTTCCAAATTTCAACACTTCACATGTATCCTGAATGACATTACCAATGATCTGCTGTCAGTGTTCTAGTACTGACCTGGTTTTAATGATCAGTGGCCTTGCTTATCGATTTTGTGATGAGATTTGAAATTTATGTTGTAATTATAATTCTTAACTGAAAGCTATCACTTTAGGATCGTGTAAATAATAATCAATGTAATTATTTTCCACATGCACCTAAGTATTCTAAATAATTAATATTTAATAATTCTGGTAAAATTTTCACAATGAAACTCTTCATTCTTCTTGCCACTGAGGCGCCACAGTTGACAGGTTCCTGAATGTCCCAGATGTTAAATACATTTAAGCCCTTAACAGAAGTCTAACACTTCATAAAACAGGATACAAACTCGGTTTTCAGGAAAGATTTGTCCATTGCACAGAACAAAATTCCAACTTTCCGTGAAAACCCCCAAGTGAACACTTTGGTTCACATCAGAAGAAGAAATGACTTACTTAATCTCAATCAGTCACCCGATGATAGACCCAATCCAACATATACTGTACCAAGCCTATTGTACTTTAATCATCCATCACTTTTAGAGAAACAACTTGATTGCTTTGTTTTCCCTTTCTTTTTTGCATATACGTTGAATTTTGGAAGAAACTCTTTCAAAAACATTGTGGTTTTATATACACCCTTAAACCCTAAAAAGCACCACCTTAAATGTGGCTCCACCCATAATTACTTACATGGAAATTTAAATATTGATGCGCAAGAAAGTAATTGGATACAGCTTTTTTGGATTCAGCATGAAAGCTCTGTAAGAAAAGTCTCTGTTGAAGCTGTCAGAAGGGAATATCACAGACAAGCTGACATGATATGCAGTGGAAAGCTTTTTAACCAAGGCCATCATTTTACTGTGACTTGTGACACTTTGGCAAATGTACTGAGTCATAATTAAAGGTTCCTCATCTGGCATTAGTCACCAGTTTAATAAAAATATTTTACTGGTAGCCAAGTTAAAGACGAAATGTCAATAAAGTATGTCTAGATCCTCACTATATACACACATACTCCTTATATTTGCACACTCCATGTAGACATGTACTGTACTAATTGTGCACATTAAAAGACTTTATGTTAAAAGTGATGGCGGATGAACACTTGTAGAGTAAGAGACTATTCACAACTCAGCAATTGTCAGCCTAAGGTAATATATTAAGCTCCCCAAGTTCAACTTAATTCTAAAGAAGACTGAAACTCTTAGCAAATAAAAGGATGTGGAAAAGAAAATCAACCGAATGTGGAACACCAAGGTAAGAGGTGCATCAGTCGTAGTAAAATCACGAGGAAAACGAGGAAGAAAGGATTTATACCTAGAAGATTGTACTAATGGGCACTGGACATATCCTTGCATGGGAAATAGGATGAATTGATTTGATCCCTGGTTCAGATCTGATTTCTATACAAATCCCTCAAAACCCAGGGAAAGAGGAAAAAAACTGTCCTAAATAATATAATACATAAATACATCTATAAGTAAATTATGTTTATGAGTGTGAGTGTGTGTCTAAAAGAGTTTATCCTAACCATGTTCTGTAACCCAGCACAGGCGAGCTCTGTTTGCACTGTTGGCAAATGTGGTGCTGCTGCAATTAGCTAAATGAGTGCAGGCAATGTGAGCTCTGCCTCACACACTCCAGACACAACTGTTTACCCAAACCACCCTGCCAGGGATTTCATCAAGAGGTCATTACAGGAGCTCCTTTCTCACTCCTTCTCCTCAACTCTTTGGTGAATCTTTTTTTTTTCTTTTTTTTTTTCCACGCTCCACGTCTTCATTCACTTCAAGTGAATTCCAGTGTCAAGGCATGAAGGATTAAAACATTTCATTTGCTTAGAATTCACTGGAGAATACTTTAAACAAAAGGCAATGTATGCAACATTTTTATTTTTACTTCAGACAATTTAGCACAATTGCCAAGGAATCTGTATATTTTTACAGGAGCCCTGTTTCATGGGTAAACTTAATTAGCTTTTTATTTATTTATTTATTTATTTTTATATCTGTTAGCAGCAATTCAAACTTTAATCCAAGGACTCACATTGATATTTCACACTGGGAAATCTGCTCACAAACAGATTTTCATCTTTGCCCATGGCATACCATTGGGAGTTGTTTCCTAAGCATTTACTGGCCTTTCCAGCTCTATATTTCCCATAGAAATCACCAGTGAGTCAAAGGAGGTCAAAGATTATCCTGTAGCTTTTTTGCACAAGTAGTCAGGTACAAAATCATCCATCTAAAGGCCTGTATGAGACAGATCATTTGCACAGCCTCCCGAATGCCATATGAGGCCTGTAGTGTTTATTGATATAGTATTTAGTTGTGATTCCGATTCACCAAGCTCCAAACCTTGGTGCAGGGCCTCACCTGGCCTTGCCTCACATGCGCATGCTCAAACCACAGACCGTGTCCTGGTTTATTTTGTCCAGCACAGACCACGGTTGTGAGGCTGCACTCAAGCACTCAAACACCTTTTCTAACTACATAATTGGATTGGCATGAAGTATTTGATTGGATACAGTTAGCCTATTTCCTCTCGCTCTCCTTTTTGTGGCAGCATGTTGAGCCTTGGAGAGTGCTTCTGCTGCTGTGGCTTGAAGTGGAAACGCAAATGTTAGTGAAAACACCGTTGTTACATTTGATTGACCATCATCTTTTAAAAGCCCATGCTCGCATGTTTCACCTTGGGTTGCGGTTCTTCTGTAAATATATGTGCGCTGGGTCTGTATGAAGAGCTGGTATTAAGAAGCTGGACGGTTGAGAAGGTCGGCCTGCACTTATAAATTAAGAATGGTTATTGGAAGTGAGGAAATAATAATCTAACCAGGATCTACAGTTTCAGAGTGTATATTAGGGTCTTTACTCAGAGCTGCCCATGAAGCACAAGGAGTTCCAAGTTTCATTCTGAATCACATCAGTCATTGTGGGTTCTTCACAGCTTTTGCTTTCTGTGTGTGTGTGTGTGTGTGTGTGTGTGTGTGTGTGTGTGTGTGTGTGTGTGTGTGTGTGTGTGTGTGTGTGTGTGTGTGTGTGTGTGTGTGTGTGAATAAGGTGTACGTTTACTCTTTGCGCAAAGAGTTCCAAGTTTTACTCTGAATCACATCAGTCCTTGTAGATTCATCACAGCTCTTGCTTTCTGTGTGTGTCTGTGTGTCTCTGCTTGTTTGCAGTGGACTGTAGTTTACAGTACATGTGCACCTGTGTGTTTGCTTATGTAAATGTTTGTATGTGAGTGTGTGTTTATATGCGTGAGGTCTAAGTGGTAGACCAGCAATTACAGCTGACTTGTTTACTTATAACTGAAGGAGACGTAGATGCCCTACAAGCCTGGAAACTCTTCTGTGGTCTCTCTCTCTTTCTCTGTCTCAAAATGCTTATTTCGTCTTTATTCACAGCTTACTTCTCTTCTTTCCCATTCTTTTTATTTTCTTTCATCATTCTACTTGTCATGTTCTTCTGTCTCTCACTCTCACTCGTTTCACTCACTCTCTCTCTCTCTTTCTCTCTCTCATTAACCTCTCTATCCCTGCTTTTTCTGAATACAACGTCTGAGAGTGTGCCGTGTATGATGGATGGCTGTATAAATGGAGCATGTCCCTGCTATAGGAACCCTTCTGAAGAAAATAGGCTTAGTGCCCTTTTCACACCATTTGCTCTGACATCATAATGCCCGAACACACACACACACACACACACACACACACACACACACACACACACACACACACACACACACACACACACACACACACACACACACACACACACACACACACACACACACACATATGTAACGGGGACATGAACATTACATTAAAATTAACGTTAATGTAAGAACATTTACACATTTGACCCTAACCTTTACCTTAACCAGAGATTGCTGGACTTTCAAAATAATCAAGTCAAGATTTGGCCTTCAACACTTGTACACCATGAACACACTGTTGCACAATGTAGTTACAAACACTGCTTTGTATACATTCAATATTTTGTGCCTTTGAATAATGAAATGTCACAGGAGGTAACGTGCATAAAATGCTTGGATATAGTACGTTATTTGCCTGAGCAGCGACTGATGAGGAACTATGTGAGATCACAATGATGTCATGGCTAAACTACATTCTGGACTTTAGTAGAATGAGTGCATTTATAGTCTTCCTGCTTTCTTATCGTATCTGTTCTGTATAGGTTTTAATTAGTCAGACTTCCTAACCAGTACAGAAATCATCCATCCATACTTTCTTTCATTCATCTATTTGTTTATTTTCCTTTTACTTTTCATATCGAGAGTCATAACGGCCGCAGCCATGATTCGGATAGTTATTTTCCCCTGAAGATTTCATGATCCTAGTGTTAGTTGTACTTTTTCCAGCAGGTCATGGGCCTGCCCTAGCGTTTCTCTCAGGTGGGACACATCTGTTACAGGTTTAAAGTAGCATGATCCAACTAGGGAGCATCTTTGCAAGGTGCCAGACTACCTTAATTTCCTGGATTGTGAAGTGCTTCTTCACTCTTATTGTATATATAGAAGCCCACCACCCTTATTTTTAACAGCTACTTGCCCTACTTTATAATCCCCTTATGTACACTATACTGCACACACTCAGGATCCTCCACCTTATTCAATCATATTTAATCACAAGCAAAATGTTGTGTAACTACAGTGTAATTTTATGTTTGTCTGTACTCTGAGAGCTACAAACAGCCGTAATTAAATTCCTTGTGTGTCTCAATATACTTGGCGAATAAAACCCAATTCTGATTCTGATTTTGTCTTCTTCAATGAACCCTATGCCACCAGAAGTATCATGCTCTCAATACAGACACCCTTGGTGAACAGATCTGAGGTCAGAAAAGAGTGATCCTAATGCCCCTGTCATATGCAGTCTGGCTTAGGCAAAAAAAATGTGTCCTGTGGGCTCACCACCTGAAGGAAGGATGGGACCTCATCTAATGCCCACTGGGTGGCAGGCTGTATGTGATGGATAGGGTTAGATGGAATGGAAACTAGCTTTGGGAATGGAATGGAAACTAGCATTTGATCATTCACAACCCATGAATTCATGCTGTACACTAAATCAAATGCAGAGATAAAATTATGTGTTTACTGAACATATTTCTTTTAAAAGATATCAGTTACTCCCTTGTTTTTCTTGGCTTTATTATTACCACTGACTGCCCTTGCATGTCATCGTAAATAGCAGACTCAAGTTCTCAGCAAATGAGGTGTTGAGATAGTGGTCAAAATAAGGGCATGGCTTTATTGCTCAAAGTGTCAGTCTAGACGCCATCCTAATATGAACCAATTTTCTCATGCCGTTAAATTCTGCTTTTACAGGGACGGTTTGCAGCACACGTCCCAACTGTAGCATTTATTTTGACTGTAGTTCTGTGGAGGCTGTGGTGAGACTGCAGCTCATTGACTAGTGAAGTGATTTTTAATTGCTCATGAATGAGGCAGTTGGCCTTCACTGTGGCTGGTTGATCGCTCTGTGTGGGTTTTGGGGTTGAGGTTTGGGGGCCAGTGTTGGGCTGCGAGAACAACCAAAGCAGTATCGCTTAATACTCAAAAGGACAATCACTGGTTTTGATTATCACTAACTTAAATATTTTTTCTGTCCATGCAACAGTAAATTGCTGTTAAAAAGGGACATACAGCACATCTGTACCAATACCATGTGAACTTAAATGTATTTTTACTGAGGGGAAATAAGTACAGTATAGTATATGAACCCTTGTTTTGCTATTAAATATATTTTAATGCATACATCCATTTTAACCAACATAATAATAATTATAAAAATTATAATAATTTATAATAATTACAACAATAATAATAATAATAATAATAATAATAATAATAATAATAATAATAATAATAATAATAATAATATGTAGCTGTAATTGCTGTAAAACTATAATATCTGTTGGCAATTACAGTTTTAATACATTCGTGGTAAGTAACTAGATTTTTGCAGCCCTGTGTTCAGTTTGGGGCCATTCAGTTTTCCAAGGTTCTGAGGATCCTTCTGATGGGCTCACAATTCCTCTACAAGTAACATCAGAAGAATTGCTACAGTAGGTCAGTCATCTTCACCTTTTTTTGTGTGCTTTCACAGTAGAGACTTGGGCATGGAAAAGTACACTTGTCCCCAAAGCCTGGTATTTTTGAGTACTGTGAACACTGCGTACTGTAGTCAGGCATGGATCAGCATACCGGGCTTGGGTACCACTTAAAATGTCTTAAGCATCATATGTCATACTCGGGCAAGGTTCAGATTTAAAATCTAATCCATAACAAAAACATGTTTTTGGAGGAGATGGATGGCACTGACATTCTAAACACTGCTGTTTAGAATGTGCTATATTGATGTCAAAACATGATATTAAGAACAAGTGAAGGTTTCCTCTTTTGTAAAATATGAAACCTTTTTATGGAACATTTTTAGCTTTTTACCATATACCTTCAGAATTATTACTTCACAACAAATGCAAATGTGTTTTACACTGACACCAGATGCAATCAGAGCAGTGGTGACTCAGATGGTTTAGGCTCTGGGTTACTGATCAGAAGGTCCAGTATTGACAAGCATTGAACCACTGTTGAGCCCTTGAGCAAGGACCCTAACCTTACAGTGTCTGCTCTGCCTGCTGTAGTCAGGCTGACCATGTGTCAGTTCACTATATTATATGGTAAATGTGACAAATAATAGATGTGACAAATAATGTTAATGTGACGTTTTAATATATAATAAATAAAATATTTTTTTTATTTACAGTTTTACATATATTACATTTTTAAAAAATATTTTATTACAAAATATTACATATTTTGCTTATAACATATACATACTGTATAACAGTGAATTTGATGGTTGGGATTACTAACAGTATGACTGATATAAGTAGAGGATTGGCATACTTAATTCTAATTCCATTAATTATTTTGCTTTCTATCATCTGCAATTAGTCCATAGCTGCATAGAAATATATTCATGTCTCCTGAATGTATTCATAACAAGGTACATTAAGAAATACAAAGAAAGCTATTAATTCGCCCACGGCTCAGCAGCTCCAGCCCTTCTGTGGTTCTCTGAGTGATGTAAACATCATCCAACACCACCCCTGGTTAACCAAACTTTCCACTGGCCACACACACTCAACCACAGTCACTACTGTGCCCATCTCAATGTACCCTAAGGGTCTAACAATGAGGAGCGCTTAACTGGCCTTGTGTACATTTCCTCCCATGTGCATACTCACACACCCCACGACACTCTAATAAAATCTCTAATTTTGTTTTCTTTAGCCGGTGATTATAAACGACTTGAATGTGGGGTTTTTCTTACTACACGACTGAGCAGATGTGGCTTTTCAGCATGTCCTGATCAATCAAGTGGTTCATGCGAACAGACCAAAACCATGTAATTCATCAGTCGATGATTATACCACATACTTTAAGTGGCTTTAGCAAAGGTGTTGACATCAATAATTATAAATAAACTAAATGAGATTTCGAACTACCTGGGCAAGTTACTGTATATGAACATGGACTTTCAGGATGCACTAGTACATTTTCTTTTATTAACAGGTTTTGCCAAGTCAAAGATGACATCATTCAAATAATTATATATTTTGGTTTAATTCCAAACCTGTTCTGTTCTTCTTATGGATCCGACTGTTCTTATTTGTTTCCAGGCAGTGTCCCCTGTCAGTTGGACTGCTTTCATAGCTGTCTGGCTTACTAAACTCGCTTTTAAGGGCCCACACACTTACTGTGTCTAACACTTGTACCTTTTTAATAGCCAAAAAGCACAGGACAGAGTACAGCACTAAGCTTTTCTTAGCTAAGAGAGAGAAAGAGAGAGAGAGGGAGAGGGAGGGAGAGAGAGGTACTTAATTGAAAAGTACATTTTTGTAAGGTAGATGAAGTTCTATGTAGACATTTATTTGACATGTCACGTCATGCTGATCCATGCCAAGGTGGCTAGCCACCCTGTTCTCCAGAAAGCTGTGTTTGAACTCTGTGCAGTGCCTACACTGCTCTTATTCATTTGCAGAATAATTGCCCTAACCTTTGCAGGTTTTTTTTGGCCTGCCTCAAAATTTATATATATACATATATTTATATATATGTTTCTCAATCGTAGTGCTAATAATCAAGCATATGATTGAACAATAAATTACTGAAAAAAAAGGAAACACTATATTACGAGGGGCATTTAAGCCAAACAGGGACTTAGATTTGTATTTTTTTTTGTGTGTGTGTGCAAAATAACAACAGTTTTGAGAGTAAACTACCTTTATTTCTCTTATAATCTTCTGCTACACTAATATACTTATCCCAGCGTTTCACCAGGGGTTGGATACCGTGAAGGTAGAAAAGGTAAAAAGTTTTCTCAGTATGCTGAAGCCATGTGGGAATGACTTGGAGGGAGCTTAGGACAGTACCGATGATGTGGCAATAATCCCAAACCAAGTTCCTGGAATGTGCAAGTGGTGTTCAGGAATCATTGTGAGTTCAGTTCCTACTCTCTTCTGCTAGTTGATGACAAGTTGCAACAAACTGATGAAGGATCAGGCGTTCTATTTGCTGAATGTTCACAGAAACGACTGCAGTGGGTTCCGAGCCACCTCAGCTGGGATAGTCATTCACATGTGTACCATGGGTGCTTTCTTTAAAATGTTTGCGCAGTTTGAGTATTTTACTGTGACTTTATGCCTTTATTCATGAGTAATGTCATGCTTTCTCTATATGATAGTTGATTGAACCACTCTCATGTATTTCTCTATTTCCTCTAGATCATATATTCTATATTGTACATTTCTGTATTACCAAAATATATAACTCTGCATGTTCAGTTAAGCAATCATTTGTGTTTGTATAAAGACAATTTTTTTTACAATTAGAAATCTTATTTACAGAATTGGGTATGGACAAGGTGACACATTTAAAGTTTAATCCATATGCTTTATGATTGCTATATACATTAGCTCTACATATTTTTTTTCCACTCCTGTGTTTTGGCAAGTTAAATATAAATTGCAACTAGTTCAGCATCAAACTTTTAAAACTTTGCTTCTAATGCAGGGAATTGTTCCACACTTCATCATTTCTCTAAACTTTTTACTTGTGCAATTTGTAGTTGCACATATAATGCACATATACCTTACAGCCCAGTGAAATTTGTTTAGTTACAGAGTAAAGGGTCAGCCATGATACTGTGCACCTGACACAAATAGGGTTAAGGGCCTTGCTCAAGGGCCCAACTTTGGCAGCTTTGTGGTGCTTGAGTCTCCAAACTCAAAAAGGTCAGTAACCCAGAGCCTTAACTGATGAGCAACAAGCCTAAATATAATTTCAGCCCTCTTTAGCTTTCAGTGATAATATACTAGTCAACCTGGGTTGAACTGGCCAGCATATGGACTGTTACAGTAGCTAATAGGCCATTCCATTTTTTTCAGTGTGTTAAGTTTTGTAAAAATGCCCTCATTTGTCTCAGGAATCTTTTGCAATTTTTTTTTTTTTTTTTGGTTTTAGTCAGCATGTTAGCAAGTTAGCATGTGAGATGCAAAGTTATGTTTGTGTCTTTGGAAAATAACATACTTTGAACTGAATTTAAAGTAAGTAACCATATGGAGCCCCTGAAATAACATGTAACCTATTGACCAGATACGTGAATGAATTGATAGCCTCTGTTTGGCTGATTGTTTTCATATGTAATGTGTTGTGGTGAACTGTGCAACTTATTCTAAAGAGAAACAAGCATATGAAAATGAATGAAGGGAATAAGGATATTCATTTGCAGAAGTCTGATTTGTTATCATAATGTGATTACCTCAGTTGGTGTACAAATATATGATTCCTTCCAGATTTGGTGGCGTTTCTTAGCAATATTGTTAGCATTTTTGTTAGCATTAGCTAAGTCAGTGCTTCTATTGCAAATGAGATGATGCTATGGAATACGCTGTGCTTGATTTTTCATAAAATTATTTGCAGGTAGTGTTAACTAATATTGACATTTCAAGCTTTCTAATTAATAACTAACTAACCAAAATAGCTTAAAAATTGAAAGCTAATGCACTATTAGGGTCTAGAATCATTGTTCCACACAGCAACTTGCCCAGGGAGAGAGGGATGTAGGATTCAGCCTTGTGTTAGAATATAATCAGCTTGCACTAGCTGTGAAACACAACATGGATGGTTCAGAGACAATAGGAATGACTTTGAAGCAATTACTAAGTTTTGTTGAAGATGACATAATATTATCAGATGAGTTCTCATACAGAAAATGCTTCCTAGATTGATTTCGTATGTGTGTTTCGGCTATGGCATCTGGTAAGTAAGGTCCCTTTTGCTGTCAAAAAGTGCAAGAGACCTTGGCGGAAATTGTATTGTTACATGCAAAAGATCTATTGATTGTGATCTTGCAGCCATTTCACAAAATCTAGCAGAGATTGACTGAGTGACTGAGAGACTAAGGTCAATTCTTTAATTGCTAAAATTAACTACTATCTTATTCAAAAACAACAAAAAAGTTTCCATAAACATGTTTTAGACTACACAGACACTGAAACATAATAAATATTATATATTAATATTAATATTATTCATATTATCTATTTTTGTGCTTTTACTAGACACAGAAAAAAAAAAACTAGAGGAAAAAAAAACCCAACCTGTGTTTCTATTTTTATCTGTAAAAATAATCTCACAACCAGTGATTTTGCGTGGGTCATCCAGGTGTACAGCAGGATTTAGACTCTGGGATCTCTCAGTCAAAACATGGTCCTCTGTAATGTTCCTCTCTGGCAGAAGAAAGTTACAGAAATGCCAACTTCACATGTGTATCCTGACCAAATTCATTTTAACTCAGACTCTATTTATCTACCATTTCAGCTATTTTAAACAGCGCCTTTCATTGTGGAGAGTATCCGAATATATTGTCCCTTCTGCTTTCCCATAGCAAAGAAACTCCAAGATGAGATCTCATGTTAATCTCTTCTTTGTCTCTTAGGCAGAAATGAGCCATCTTTGAGACTTAAATGAGATTTAGGCATTTCCTGCATCTTCTCAAAGGTGTTTCAAATGTGTCTCATTACCTTTAAATCTCAGAGATAGTTTACATTTGTCTTGTGTGCGACTCACATATTTTTTGTTTCCCCAAAGCAGTGTTTCCCCACACAAGTATACAGTAGTTGTAAACTGCGCATTTGGGTTTTCTGATAAGTTTTTGCAAACCAGTAGTTTTATTATAGTGTTCAGTGTTTAACAGTAGTTACCAGAACATGAAACTTTAGAGACATCGTTAATTATATTCTATGAATAAAGACCAATAAATTATTGTAATTATGGTAATTATTTAAATTTTATTTTAACTGGGTTCTTTTCAGAAGCATGCCACCTCAGGAGACCAAGAATCTCAACAAAGAAAATGCAGCAGAATGTTTCAGAGTCTCCATCAGCACCACATCATCAGTCAGGTAAGCACCAGCCCATGAGGAAGCTCAAGCCCACCTCTCAACTTGCAGAAAGTTGGGAATGGAGTAGCTGAATGGTGTTTAGGTAAATCTCAAATGTTTTAATATATATTATTCATTTATTTTTTTCCAGTTAGATACTAAGCAACTCCAGGAGTTGCAGACTTTGGACAAACTTGTTGGACATCCACCACAAGAGGAGACATTGATGTAGCCAGTGAGAAAAAACGTTTCCTGGCATTGACCCGTTCTTGTAGCCCTTACATACAGCATGCAACCAATTTTCCTTCCTTTAAAAAAATCTCCTTTTTGACTGATTCTTTTCACTGGAAGATTGTGAAGGCCTTTGTGTAACTCCTGTATAAATCATACTTTGGGTTGAGCAGTGTGACACTTAATATCTTTGTCAGGTTTTATGACATTTTGTATCATTTAGTGTCTTGGTTTGCCAGATTTTGCTGTTGTCTGTTATATTGTGTGAATAGTAAATTTATTACACTGTATACTGTTAATTGAAGATTTTGGATATGTTTAATAAAACTATAATATTTCTCATTTGTGTTTCATGCATCTCATTTATATCTGGCTTTAATCTCATTATGGTCTTGTATATGGCTCATTTGCTTCTCCTTCAAATGCAGTTCTGTTTCTCATGTACATCTCAGATTTCTTAAATGTTTCTCAAGTATGTCTTGCTTTGTGTCTCAGTTATGTCTCTTTGTTTCTCCTAAGTGGGGTTTAGGAGAAATAGAAAAGACAAAGTCAAGCTTGTAATGAGACAGCTCAATTTAGTCTCACGAGACAAGAAAAAGTTCATTCTGAGCAACAAATTTTTGCTATGGGTTCACTTTTTGCATGTATTGCCTCACTCATTGGTCTAGAAAAAAGGAGGATAAGAGATAGAGGGATGTAAGATTTCACTGCATAACCACTATCAACTTCTTACTGTTAATGTATTTTAGTATTTTAGTGTCCTTACTGTACAGCTCCATAATATGGCACTTCATATGGCAGTTTTTTTGCACATTAATATTGTGGCCATAGTGGAAGAGATCCTGATGTCAGAATGGGTGGCTATAAATGTAGTTTATGTTACTGTATAGCTTTGCCCTATTAACTTTAGTCTAGTTTATAAGGAATGGTTTGAATTACTCCACCACACTGTAAAAAGTAAAAGGGCCAGAAATTTGCAAGATGCTGCAAAAGCCCCCAGGAGACATTTGTCTTGTGGCGACCTATTGACTACATTGTGTGGGAGAAAGTGGCTGGAATGAAGACATTAAACTGTCTAAGGAGTGGAGTATTTGACGAGCTTTGTGCAGTCTCTATGTACTGGATCGAACATGGAGCTGGAGAACCCACTGTGGAAAATATGAATTATTATTTTTCTGACCGTCTTCCCACAATGTCCTTGTTTGTAAATGTATGGTCTCTCTTTCCTCTCTCCTTTGTACACAATGTCCAGCCAGTACAGCAATCTACCTATGTGAGGGTTGTTCAAATCACACCAGGACTTTTACATAATTGTGCAGAATACCAAAGTTATAATGTAAAAGGGAAACAATCTCTATTTTTCTATACTGTATATAATTCCCTGGTACACACATGCACTTATCCCAGCATTTCACTAATGGACTCGAGGAACTAGACATGGTACAACCTGGATAGAGTGCCAATTCATTTCAGGGAAAACACACACACACACACACACACACACACACACACACACACACACACACACACACACACACACACACACACACACACACAGTTAGCCTAATCTGCATGTATTTGGACTGTGGGAGGAATCCAGAGCATCTGCAGAAAACACACGAAGCACAGAGAGAACATATAAACTACACACATACAGTACAGATGGGAAAGATTGGATGTGCTGGACCATAGTGCTTACCACAACGCCACCATGTCACTTAGTGTATTATTGATTTATAGTAATTCCCTTTACATGGAACTCTCAGTCAACTATCTACCATCTTCACCTGCTTTGCAATGTGGCTGCTAGGCGTCTGACCTGAACTGTAAAGACAGAAATCCTGTCCTAGCCTCCCAATTGACTGATTACCATTTGAATATATCAATTAAGCTCAGTTTTTAAAAAATCTGTACATGGCGTGGCACCAAGCTTCACTATCTCCTGTATGCTGATTCTACAAACCTTAAGATCTTCTAAGCAGATGCTTTTATCTGTTCTATGAACTTGATTCAGGTTTACCAGAGACTAGATGTTTTTGCCATTGAAATTGGCTTATCTTGCGTAAATAATGAGTTTGTTATGTGGGGGTTAAGTCAAATCCATGGCTGAGGTTGTGTATTAGGCAAAAGTCAACTAATTTAGCAGTGAAATAAAATAACTGCACATATTATGAATGAGGGATGAACAGAGGGAAATTTAATTGAGTGCCAGTGATTTTCTGTGCATTTGCTAGCTAACAAGCTAAACTGTAAACAGCTATCCTCTCTCCTCAGAGATTAAGGAAAATTAAGGCAGCTCCGAAAAGTAAGAAAACCACTTTACCATGGTAACAACGCATATTAGAAGGTCTGCTGACTGGCTTGACAGTGCAAAATACTTGAAATCCACTATAGTTGAGTAGTAGAATTATTATTTTTTTGTGCCATCGACTAGCATGAAAGAGTTGACCAGCCATATTTGCTTTGACTAACAAATGCTAGGTGGCTCAGTCTAAAAACATTTTACCGTTTTCTCCGTTTGTTTTTGTAGGGTTTAATAGACGTAGCAATACTGAATTAGTTATGTGTCTGTGGAGTCATGGAACAGCATTGCCAAACACACAGGAGAAGTTGTGCTCCTACTCAGGAAATAACTACTTTCATTTCCCCCTGTATTGGTGAACCTGGCAGCCACTCAGGTGGTAATGGAAGATCCGTGTCACTAGAAGTGGATGAACAAGAACAGTCATATTAGGACCATCGCACACTATTACCACCTTTCAGGGTTTTATGTGTAATTTTACAGTATTTCCCTTAGAAAATTTTATTGGTGTACAGTTTTTTCAAGTGGTACGAAAGGCTATAGCTCATTGAATAGTAACAAATAGTTATATCCAGTGGTTGCCTAGTGGTGATATCTATCAAATGCTCAGGAAATAAACTATTAGAATTGTATCATATTAACCCATACATTATATCCAGAAGTCTTATCACTACTACTAACCTACTACTACTACTACTAATAATAATAATAATGTATAGGTTTTACTGGGTGATGGTGTTTTTTAAATGCTGCATTTAACAAATCTTTCAACTTTTACTTTCACCTGGCATTGAAATGGTTTTGAAAATATTAGCCTGTATAGGGAGTTAAAAAAAGAGGGTGTGTCACTCTATATAATCATGTGACACAGCTGCATGACTCTGGCCTTTTGAAGTGCGCTTCATACTCATACATTCATACATCTGCTGGTAGTCCTGTGTCAAAAAAGAACTATGGCTATCAATATTGACGTGTTAATGCATGTGGTTAATTAAGAAATTTTAACTCATTACTTTTTCTAATGTAAATTAATCATGTGGCCAAGTTTGACCCTAATGGCTTCTCATAATCACACAGTTACCGGCTGTGTGTGATAATGCCACATTTGATGGGTATAAAAAGGTGACTAAGGAAACATCACCAGTTGTGCTGAATGGCAAGTTTCATTATAAATAGCTTCTAGATGGAAGTTGTGAGCTCGAGCTACTTTCAAGGGGAACTATTTAAAACATTAAATGTAAGACATGGGGGTGGCGGCTTATGTGGGTAAGGCTCTAGGTTGCTAGTTTTTGCATCTGAGGATCCAAGTTTGAGCCCCGCCATTGGTGGGTTGCCGCACCCCATACTACCCTGCCACTGCATGCACTGGTCCCATTCGCGAGATCTTTATTTAACATTTGTTAAATGTTAATGTTTGAGATATTATAAAACTGCATAACCTTTTTTACTCTAACCAGCATTTCTTTATTCCAACATATTTAGTTAATTAACTAATTGAATTTGTACAGATGTACCTGTAGCCAGAAAGTTAAATACTGTATCTGTTCTATAAATAAACCAAAGAAAACTTCAGACACATCATGCGTGCATATGTGTTTGTGTTTGTGTATTAAAGCAGAAAAAACACATCAAGGAATAATAATTTTTCATTTAATTCATTTAAAAATAAGCATATTATGATATACAACACAGCCTGTAGCCATGCACATAATTGGATCTGGAATTATCTGAATAAAATGGTCTAACAAAGTGTTAAAGGAAAAGGGTAAATCTTTTTAAAGATGTCTTTAAATTTGAAACAGATGAATATATTAGAGAATATGACCAAGTGCTTTTAAAAGAGGGATGTGTCCATGACTGTATAAATGAGTACATTTCTGTCCTGTGTATGATACTACAAATAACTGCATATCCCTCTCTTTTTGTACGTAAAATTTTACTTTCCACACACTTTTCGCCCGGCCACTTGCCCTTGGTTGCTGCGGTGTGGATTTACCTTACTGCTAACTGTAGCAATTGAGGACTCACTTTAAAATTCAAGATTTAAGAGAAAACTCTAATACTTTTAAGTTTAAAGGAAATTGAACAACCGGTCACTGGTAATTGTCTTCCGACTCAGATTTTAAAGTGTTTTAGTAGTAGTTGAGTATTAAATCTTCTTAAAGTCCAGGTATTAGTTTTCCTGATGTTTCCTACTATAAATTCTCTCCTGTGAGTCCGATGCCATATTTACTGTAACAGGGAGGAGATGATTTATGAATCTTCACTTTTCTGCCATTTTTCTTATTTTACTTGGGATATAAGATTCCATGCAATTTCCATCTCATGTCAATTTACTGGGATTATGGTATATCTATCAAACTACTGGAAGTGGTACAGTAACGTCTAAAGAGTAGTGTGGAAAAATGTGATGATCGAATGCCTTTGAAAGCCATTTGCCTTAATGAGTCTGCTTATACTAAAACTATCGTTCTCTAAGTATTTTTTTAGTGATATGAGTTAACACAATGCATTTGCCCTGTGTAAAGCTCGACGTCTGTGATTGTTCAGATTTACCGAGTAGGCTGCACTGACAGGATCTGCGTTTTTAAACGACAATACCATCTCCTGTGTGGTGAAATGGATCCTTCAAGTGCAGCTACAAACTTCCTTCATTGTGACTCATTGTGGTTGTAAATTGTTTTAAAATGTCTTGCAGAGAGTGAGAGAACTGAAATACTTTAGAAAGGACGAAGAGGTACTGTAGCTTTTCTTTCATGTACAGTATAAAGTCGTCAGTGGGATGAGGAGAGAAGGAGCCATTGTAAATGTTCAGATCCTTAGCCAAGTGGAATTATTAGGCTAATTCAAATAACACACACACACACACACACACACACACACACACACACACACACACACACACACACACACAGATAAACACACATAAAACACTGGTTTCCTTCACCCAGGAACAAAACTTTGAACTCAGGTTCTCTCGCTCTCTTGCTCACTCTGACCTGTCTTTACAAGTGCCGAGAAACAACTTTCTTCCTGATCCATTGCATACCAAATGAGCGTGTGGTCTCTCTCTCAGCAGTCAGACATTTGCTGCGTGTTCTGTCCAAACTGTGTAATTTACTGCATCCTGCAGCTAATAATCTTATAATCCTTTCCTCTCTGAGCCCTAAGCAGGAAAAAGACCCAATGACCTGTGCCAACCATTTACAATATATGGACACTGCTGCTTTACTTTGCCCCCTTATATATGCATAAATAATACATTTTTATATAGATGTTGTTTGCTTAGCAAAGAAAATTTAAAAACTGTAGGTTCTGTCAGTGCACCATATGAGACGTGGGAATGTTCAAAAAAGTGTTCTTTTACTATAAACTCACTTTCTATTAATTATTTCTTTGACAGTAATGCACAGTTTGCAATAAAGTACCTCAGTTTTTTTTTTTTAAAACTCCCCTACCCACATTTCACCAAAAAAACTAACAAACAAACAAACAAACAAAATGTTTATTAATAATTGTATTATTATATTATGGCAAAGGTTATATATTGATCTATAATAATTACAGACACAATATTTTTACTTGTTAACCTACGTTGCTGTGTCACTATCTTACATATCATTAGCAACAGTAGCGAAATTAAGACAATTTTTTTTTTTTTTAGTTGTTGGTGGGTGCATAATTGATCTATTGTAGGGAGTTTGCCCAGAGTGCCATCACAGCCAATTAAGTCAAAGCGCAGAAATGCCATGCAATTGAGCAAATCACCCTGCAATAATTGATGAAAATACTGTGATTACTTTACTACAAAACTTAATCTAAACCAAGTAGCAAATAATATTAAGTATTTTATTAATAATAATACATACTTGATATATACGACTTTTACAAATATCTTACAAGTCCCAACAGTTCATATACTGTACAAATACTATAAAATGAGAAAATAATATACAGCGTGGGTGTTTAAGTCAAACATGTGGTGAAATTTCTCCAAATAAAGCAACCCTACTGGTTAGCCATATTTACTGTACATAGAACACATACAGCATCAATTCGTTTTGGTGCAAGTCCTGCACAGTGCTCAGAGGGATTTTGAGCTATTCTTCTTGCAGAATATTGGCCAGGTCACTACATGATGCTGGTGGTGGAAAACGTTTCCTGACTCGCTCCTCCAAAACACGCCAAAGTGGCTCAATAATATTTAGATCTGGTGACTGTGCAGGCCATGGGAGATGTTCAACTTCACTTTCATGTTCATCAAAGTCTTGACACCCAGTCTTGCTGTGTGTATTGGTGCATTATCATCCTGATACACGCCTTCAGGATACAATGTTTGAACCATTGGGTGCACATGGTCCTCCAAAATGGTTCGGTAGTCCTTGGCAGTGACTCACCCATCTAGCACAAGTTTTGGGCCTCGGGAATGCCATGATATTACAGCCCAAACCATCACTGATTCACCCCCTTGCTTCACTCTGGGCATGCAACAGTCTGGGTGGTACACTTCTTTGGGACTTCTCCTCACCGTAACTCTCCCGAATGTGGGAAAGACAGTGAGGGTGGAATCATCAGAGAACAATACATGTTTCACATTGTCCACAACCCAAGATTTTCACTGCTGGCACCATTGAAACGGACATTTGGCATTGGCACGAGTGACCAAAGGTTTGGCTATAGCAGCCCGGCCATGTACATTGACCCTGTGGAGCTCCAGACGAACAGTTTTGGTGAAAACAGGAGAGTTGAGGTGCACATCCACAGTTACTCCGGTTGGATGTGGTTCGTCCTTCTTGATGGTATGCTGACATTACCCTGGATACCGTGGCTCTTGATACATCACAAACACTTGCTGTCTTGGTCACAGATGCGCCAGCGAGACGCACACCAACAATTTGTCCTCTTTTGAACTCTGATATGTCACCCATAATGTTGTGTGCATTGCAATATTTTAAGCAAACTGCTGTTACTCTGCTAATTAAACCTTCACACTCTGCTCTTACTGGTGGAATGTGCAATCAATGAAAATTGGCCACCAGGCTGGCCGAATTTAGCCATGAAACCTCCAACACTAAATTGCCCAGTGTTTCAGTTTCATTGTCCAACCCCTGTAGTAGTGGTGTGACTTTTTCTAAGAGCAAGAAGCTCTTCTCTTAAATAATTGAGAAGATTGCAGATGAACTGAGCAGAAATTTTTTTCATATCTATAGGATACACTATTTAAATCGTGAAATAGAAATGAGAAAAAAAAGTTAAACAAGAAATATTTAAGGAAATGTAGATGATGAAATATATTACATGAGGATTGTTTTAGCTAGTGTAGCTGCTTGGTTAGCAGTTAATGAATGACCTGGAATTATACACTATATGGACACAAGTAATTGGCTAAATCTACAATGACATTGTATCCAAGTACATACATTGAGGTCAAGTACTGATGTTAGATGAGAAGATCTGGCTTGCAATTTTTGTTCCAGTTTATGCCAAAGGTCCTTTATGAGGTTGAGGTCAGGGCTCTGTGCGGGCTAATCAAGTTCTTCCACACCGAACTCATCAAACAATGTCTTTATAGACCTTGCTTTGTGCACTGGGGCACAGTCATGTTGTAATAATAAAGGGCCGAACTGTTGCCACCAAGTTGGAAGCATATCATCGTCCCAGATGTCTTGGTGTACTGAAGCATTAACATTGCCGTTCACTGGGGATAAGGAGCCTGACTGAAACACCTGAATTCAATAACTACTGTACCAAGTTTGGCCAAATACGTTTGTACATACAGTAAAGTGTAAGAGTCACTCTGAGATCTTGATCTTGTATGATTTCCATGTATTTTTACCTTGCATGTACCATTTAGGTTCTCTGTATATTTTCAGTTTTTCTTATTTTCCTTATTCTTGTATTTCAAATTGTATTACTTTATACACCAGTATATCCATACCAGTATATGTTGATATGTTATGCTTAAATAGATTCTAGGGTAGATTTAAAGAAATTAGTCTCATTAGTCTTAAATATTTGGTTCTTATTTGATTTTTGTGAGATGAGTGGGCGATACTATCTTGATTGGAGTTTAAAAAATGTAGCATAAGGTTATAATGTACTAGATCCAGTGTTATTTTAATGCTAATATCAATTGTTATAGTAAAATTAATCAAATTAATTGCTTAAAGTGGTTCAAAATTATTTGTATTGGAAATGGTGCTGTGTGTGTGCTGGTTGGCCAAGCTTTTAACCAGACGAGGGGGAGCAGGCGAGATAAACTTGGTACTGCTTCAGCACTGCTTTGCTTGTTATTACCTTGTCTGGCTTTCATAAGAGCGAATTAGTTAGCAAGTGGGATTTAGAGCACTTTAGCAAATTAGTGTTACAGACTGCAAATGTGTCTCAAATGTACAACCTCTCCTTCCTAACAGGGTGTTTGAGCCTTCATGATTAAGAGTCTAAACTTTTATAGGTGCTGGTTGAGCTGACGCAGCGCTGCAGAGGATTTTTTGGGGAGCGGCTTATGGGACGTTTGCTTCAGTCTGCAGTCAAAGCCACCGTCGTTTTTTTTTTTTTTTTTCTCCCTTCGAACAGAGACGTTCTAAAAATAAGTAGGGGTTTTAAAGAGTGCGGCTTTTAATGGCATCGTGTAAAATGTGTTGTGTGTTAACAGTCCTGCTGAGGCCAACCAGAAGACATGGCAGAGCAGCCCCGGAACAAATTGGGACTGCAAATAAACCAGTGAACCCTTTCTGGAGCCAGCTTTATAGAGCATTGCCACCCTTTAGAGTGTTTGATCAAGGCAGTGACGTCTGCAGTAACCATGGCTTAGTTATTTTATATCACATAACGGCCCAAAATGGACCCAAAACCCCCGGAGCGCTCTCTCTCTCTCTCTCTCTCTCTCTCTCTCTCTCTCTCTCTCGCTCTCTCTCTCTCTCTTTAAACAAATGAGCAAATATCTAGATTCACATTCTGTTCAATACATACAAAAAAATTCAGTCTCTAAGTCCCTAAACTAGCTTGGTTTTGTATAGACACCACGATTTTAATTTGTCACACACTGAAGATATGTCACTGAAGTAGGATCTCAGCACTCCCGCAAATATTTACTCATTGCAACTTTAAAGAGCAATTATATGGAAAGATACAAAAATGGACCTAACTACTTAAAAGCAATGAAATGCATGAAGTGGTTTTAAATCAGCAGTGAATCAACGTGCTGCTGTGGATACAGGCGTTTCACTCCACTAAATACTGTAGGTCACAGACTGAATAGTTGTAGTGTAAAGCCAACTTTACACTGTATGATTATAAGATTTGCACATTGTAGTGTGTAGCCAGTGACCAATTTACTACCATTGTGAGGACTAGGACACTTGTGTACGGATCAAAAATTGGAGGACAGCATAGGATTACTCAAAACTCAAAACAGCTCCAGTACGAATACAGTAGTGGAATTGTGAAATGTGAAAATATTTGGAAATAAAAAGACGCGAGAGAGAAGGTCTATCATGTCACTGTTTAAAAAGTATCACAAAAGGACACAAAGGAATGAAAGTAATGCAGGATAAAATACAGCTTACAGGTATCTATGTATCTTTGTATCTAGAATGTCAAACTGATTCATTCTTTATAGTCAGTGAGCCACAAACCTACATCACTGAACAACCACTATGGTAAATTCTAGAAATTATGTATAGTATAATTAGGCAATATTAGAAAAGCAAGAGTGTGGTTAACAATTAAAAATGAAGTGTGATGAAGAGTGCGGTAATCGAATAAAAATTCCCTCTGTGATATTTTTTGCATATTGCATCTTGAATCGTAACATAATCGTCAATGTGGTTTGGTTGTAGCTATGAGCCTGCAGGGAAAGTGCTAATATTCACTATCATTTTCAATATAACAGCATGATATTGCTTTTATACAACTATTAATCTAAATTAATAGAATAGAAATGAATATCAAGTAAACTATGTTTTGTAGACCATACGTCCAAATGTTAGGTTTATTTTTGTTAAAGAAAATAGCTTTTTCACTTTATAGCACGGCGTCTAGCTAGCTGTCTTTAATTTGCTTGATCCTATTAAAGGGTCTTCTGCGAAAAATAGCAGCCTATCTTTGTTTTTAGCTATCTGATAAGCTTTTGTATTTTAAGCCAAAAGTAATTTTTCTGCAATCATTCCACTGCAGTTGTACTAAATATAACCCCTTCTGAAAAGCCACTTAACTGATCAGATTAGTGGATCGGAATTGACTGATGTTATTGGGATCATCTCATACACTGGTACCAATAATAACTGTAAAAGTCTGTAAGAATCACACATAGCAATACCAGTGAAAGGTGACCTGATGAAGCAAAGTGAATCAGGTCTTTGGCTGAACAAGAGGAAAATCGGCACTTAGCAGATAAAATTTAAGACGTCTTCTTTAAATTATTTAATGAGCTCTGTTACCAAGAGTAACCACTGTGTCCTTGCATCTCCAGGGTTACGGATTAAAGTCCCACCTTCAGGTGGATTTTGCCTGTTCTCACTGTACTTGTTGGGTTTCCACTGGGTACTCCTGTTTCCTCCCACTGTCCAAAGGCATGCTAATTGTGTGATGTGTGTGTGTGTGTGTGTGAGTTCACTTTTGCCCTGCAGTGGACTGGCACCCTATCTAGGGTTTATCCCACCTTGTGCCCTGAGCAGTGTTGGGTGTAAGGCGTTACAAAGTAACCCGTTAGAGTACTTGGATTACTTTTTTTTAATGTAATGAGTAATCTAACGCGTTAGGTCCGCCATTCAATTACTCAGTTACATGGTTACTTTTTCAAAAATATAATCCGTTATTCAGACAATTTATGTAATCCGTGAGTCAGACAGCAGTCATTCCCAACCTATTAGTGTGTGTATGTGTGAGAAAGCCGTCCTACGAGCCCCACCCCCGATAACCCGGCCCCCTCTGTTATTCCTACTATTATACCTCTATCTCACCTAAGCGGTTTGACTATGCGAGGACCGACGCGCGGAAAGATCGAAACTAATCACAGCGCCAAAACTCGCGGTGAAGCATGATGAACCAAACTTACAGCCACCGCGTGAAACGCATAGGTGAAATAGGGGTATTAGTAGTTAACAGATTATGGGCCTAACTTTGCTGAGTGATGTTGGTAGAATAATTATGAAGGTCTTGACTTAAACATCATGCATGAGGAAGGTTTAATTTTCTGCAATGGAAAAGTACTCGAACTAGCTACTTTTATCAGAAAGTAACGCAGTAATGTAACAGATTACTTTTTGAAGACAGTAATTTTGTCATGTAATTAGTTACTTTAAAAAGTAACTTCCCCCAACACTGCCCCTGAGTCCCCTAGCATAGTATCCTGTACAGGTTAAGCAGTAATATTGAGTAAGAGAGTGAGTGACTGAGTGTTACAGAGAGAGAGACAGTTAATTTAGGAACAGACATCTGTTTGAATTCACTGACTTGTTGTCATAGTCCCACAGGCTGTGACTAGATATTTAATTAGAGAGAACCTCCACAAAGTTAATTGAAAGAAAAATAATGGATGTTCAAAACTTAGGGTCAGGTTCTAGTTTATTTAAGGGTTGTTCAAGTCAAACAGGAACTTTTGATTGTATAGAATAACAGAATGCAGTTATAAAAACAATTTTTATTTTTCGAATATAATCCTCTACACTAATGCACTTGTCCCAGTAAAAGTACAGATTTTTTTTTTTTTTTTGGGCAGATATATGAAATATGTTAGTATAGTAATGTGCAAGGAGGTGTTGATCCAATTACTTTACAGAGAATAATATCAATTCATACTTTATTTACTGAAGTAACTGTATTTTCTATTTGCTCATTTATCATTTTTCATTAAAATATTTTACTTTGTTATTATAATTTCAAAAAAATATTTTTACAAACAATACATTACCACAATGCAATTTATTATTTTTTTTTACAGTATCAATGAAATGTGGTAAAAGCTACAAAAGTGACACTACATAGAACAAGAATTAAATCAATGCACAAAATCAACATTTGTGCAAATATTCAATAAGTGATTTTCGTTTATACTAAGATACAGCTACATGTTGATGATGAAGTTTACAGTAGGTAAATGAATGATCCATTCTTTGCATTTACAGTATACATGACTGAAAAAGGGGTAAATGTAAGACTTTAATTTTTTTAAGTTAAGTGTCTGGGATTTGTTTAATCAATCATGATTTCTAGCACAATATGTGAGCCATCACATTAATTCAGATATCAAATCATATTTCAGGTGATTTGAGTTATACATATTTTCAGATTCCTGGTTCAATAAGTTCAATTTTGAAGCCACTATACAGTATGCAAAAATAAGCTGTGTGACTTAATGCCTGAGTTGATATGACAGGTATACACATATAGTGCATTTCCAAAAATTTGAATATCATGAAAAATAGATTTCTTTTCAACAATTTAATTTTAACAATGAAATATTCATATATAATAAATTCATCACGTCACATTAAATGTTTCAAATCTTTGTTTCAATTAATTTTGTTTAAAATTAAATTTTGTAGGCGGCATGGTGGTGTAGTGGTTAGCACTGTCACCTTGCACCACGAGGGTCCAGGTTCGATTTCTGGCCAGGCTTGATTCCCACCTCTGTGTGCATGTTCGGGTAACCCGGTGTACTCCCACAGGCCAAAATCCTGCAGATTAGGCTAACTGGTGTTCCCAAATTGCCCGCAGCGTGTGTGTGTGTGTGTGTGTGTGTGTGTGTGTGTGTGTGTGTGTGTGTGTGTGTGTGTGTGTGTGTGCCCTGCGATGGATTGGTACCCTCTCCAGGGTGTACCCCGCGACCCTGAATACAGGGTAAAGCGGTATAGATGATGAGTGAGTGCTATGGCTCAAAGCTCATGAAAATAAAAATCCAGTTTCTGAAAACGAGAACAAAAAAGGATTTACAATTCTGTACAGTGCATCCGGAAACTATTCACAGCGCTTCACTTTTTCCATCTTTTTGTTATGTTACAGCCTTATTTAAAAATGGATTCAATTCATTATTTTTCTCAGACAATACCCCATAATGACCACATGAAAGAAGTTTGTTTGAGATCTTATTTATAAAAAAAAAAAAAAATTTTTAATCACATGTACATTTGCCATCCTTGAGAGGAGAGTGAGAGAGGAGAACCTTCCAGAAGAAAAAGCAGCTTGTAGCATCAAACATCTAAAGGGCTTGAGGCTATAATTGGTGCCAAAGGTGCTTCAACAAAAAGAAATTGTTAGAAGTCTGACATTCTGAGCCTGTCAGTGTAATAATGAAATAACTGAATAACACACTAATAAACATATATAGCCATTGGAATGGAATAAGAATAAGAACTTAACTTGAAACAAATTTCTCTCTCTCTCTCTCTCTTTTCTCCAGTACGTCTCTGTCTGTTTCTCTGGCCCTCGCTGTCCATTACACATCTGGTTTGATGTTTTTCCAGCAGTCTGCTCAGATCTTTCCTAGTTTATCATATAAGACATGTACCAAAACGTCTCTGGTGTTGAGAGACTGCTCCTGTACTCCTGAACTCTAATACAGGATGTCTTGTGAAATCATTGTCTTCGGAAATGTAAAAAAAAAAAAAAAACTCCTTTCCTTCAAATGCAAGGAAATTCTTCCTTGTGTTCGAGGTAAACTGCTTTTTTTGATCTAAATGAGAAGCTGCTTGAATTAGAAACTAATTAAATCAGAACACAGCCTAGTATCTTGGCATGATTTCTTAGATTTTTAAAACTTAGTAAAACAGACAAACAAATCAAGCCAGTGACCTTTAGTAAAATGGAAAATATGACATGCTTACACTTGTATTACAAGCAATTTTGGGTGACCCAAGAAAATTTATAATAAAAGAAAGTGAACCAATAACATATTGCTACATTGTTTTAGTTTTTTTGCCAGGAAGAATCATTACCCTCTTGTTTGCCAACATGATATTTTGGTTTGAGAAAATTGAATATTTAATTTGTTTTATTCTTATTTCACTTTTACATAAACTCTTGATGGTGTCTCTGGGTTTGATGTATTATTCAAAACGGCACCACCTTATACAGTACTTTAATTATGGTGTTAGAGTGTAGCTGGGTAGATTTACAGCCTGTATGGGTGTTGTTCTTGGTATTTTAATTTATTTTTATGAAAAAAAGGCTCGATGCCGTTTGAGCTTTTATGAGTGTATTCACCTGTAGGCATTTTTTTTTAACAACACCTGCATTTCAGGTTTCCACATTGTCATTTCACTGTTCCTGTCCATTGCTTCCTCTCAAGCAGCAGGAGCAGGAGGTTGTTAAAGATTCCATATAAAAAAAGGGGCCACTGCTTTAGAAAGGCTGTGTAAAACCCAGTGTTCTGCTGACAGGAGAGGAAGTGATTCGATAACCCTTTCAGTCTTAATGACCCAAGATCTGAAATACCCTTCACGTCTAAAAGGTCTAAAATACTACGCTAACACTTTTATGCATTTCCTGTATTCTGTTGGCTGTAAATGTAAACTTTATATCCATCTATTTATTTGTCTATCTGTACAAAGAGAGAGAGGTAGAGATTGTGTGAGACACTATTGATACCCTTTTTACTTAGACGGAAACCCCACTCTTCATTGATTTATTCATTGCTATGAGTGCAAATCCATGTGCTCTAACTCTCAAGCAGCCAAGTTCCCTTCAACCCTTGGCTCGGCAGTAGGCGTTTCACAGAGGCTTGAGTTTCTCAAAACTTGCAAAAGAAGATGCCTCACGGAGAAAAGAAAAATATCCACACCCACTGATTTGAGGGGGGAAAAAAACCTGGAAAAGGAGGAATAAATAACACATTCATACTAAATTTGGAACTGAACATAGCGCCACTTCATGGTGGCAGAGAAGTAGGCGTCCGTTAAAGCATAAACCCAACTGGAATCATTTTGACAGATAACTGTGCGCCGACAGTAAGACAGACTCAGCTCCCCCAGATTCTGCAAACACATGCCCATGCCAATTGCTCAGAGTTTGTTGGCTTTTCTGATTCAGAGTGAAAACACAGGAAAAGTACTCATAGCCAGAAGTGCTTTTTCACTCGCAAATGTCTTGTTATCCACACATAAAGAGCAACAGGAGTTGTGTGTCCAAGGTTCTGTGTCTGCCATCTCATTGTCTCACTGGGTGTTTTTTCATTTAGTTTTCATATAAAAGCATTTCCAATAGACAGAAATCATATGGTTCCTTTATCATTTTCTTTTGTTTAATTATCCAGACAATTGTGGTATTTTGGATATTTTTCATCTGCAAGCACTAAAGAATTTCTGATGGCAAGCATCATCCATCTTCTGTGTCACTGAAATGATCTGAAAACAGAGGCTCAGTCCAAACCACGTTTGTTAGGACATCCAACAACATCCCCCTTTTTATTATTAGCTTATTATTCAGGCTATTTTTATTATTAAAATAAAAATGTATTCTTTTTTGCTATAGTATACACAATTAGAAATTATTTCCAACTGTAGTGACATGTCTCCCTTGCTGACGAGTCTAATCCTTAATGACAATGTAAAGAAAGTGAACAACAATCTCAACAGCACAAAATATTTATTGGATTGAAGGTCATTTCAGGTTAATCGCAGTAGTAATTTAGTATTGGTTACTAAAGCATCTTTAGTCAGCTTAGCAGTTTATTTCAGTGATTAGCAATTATTAAAAAACTATTATGGTAAGATGTAATTACTTATATAATCACTAACATACTGGTCAGTTAGTAAGCATGTACTGTGTTGAATTAATACAAAAGTCAAATTTAAGACAAAACGCAGAGAAAATAAGGGGTTATCCTAGATAAAATGTTAAGCAGAAACTATTAGACCATTGCAGAAGGAATAAAAACATGCAGGCGTTCAGATGATGAAAACCCTCTTTCTACCACTGGAGTAACAGGAACTTGGAACTTAAAAAAGACATACCTTAATTAAGATAATATGAGGTAGATTAATTTTTTTTTGTCTGGAAAGCAACCTGCTAGGGTTTTATGTACATATTTTGAATAGTCTATGGAGGCAATATTGCAAATGAAGACGCTGCGCAGGTTCTATACTCAGAAAAGGTTTGAGTACAGGATTTAGTGGTGGATATAAGCACAGAAGTTACCAGCTAAAATCAGTTCAGGAGAAGACAGACATAAGATCACCCTTTCATATTTCAGTATATTTGTATTTCAGTTTTGATTATTCAATAATGTCTTTTAGTTAATAGCTCTTTGTACTGAAAGAGATACAAGAAATCTAGTCAGAGAAACCTTCTAAACAGTATCAGGGTTTATACAGCTGAGTGTATGACCGAGTGTAGACTAAAATCTGAATCAAGTACAGAAAAAATATTGTAGGTTTAATATTGTAGGTTAGCTTAAGTAAAGCTAATTAATTCTATTAAGCCATGACTAAAAAGAGCTTGCACTGTGCACAGGGACATTGTTATACTAGCACATCTGTGGGTATGCAGGTCAGGTGTCCACATGCTTTTGGCCATAAAGTTGTCCCAGCCTTGTACATATTTAATAAACCCCTATTTCATGGTATCCATAATAATCTGAGGCTACTTATTAGCCCCAAGGCTCCCTTGTTTTCCAAAGAAAATTAAGGAAAACACAGTTTTCGTTCAAATTAATAGTTTATGTTAGATCATCAAACATCTTAATAAGCATGGCAGGAAACTAACTCCTTAGCTTTGAAGGATGTGACCCAAAGGACGCATAATTTTTCTACTGCTGTGCATAATATCAAAAAGAAGAGTGGCATTGCTCAGTGCAAGCGGTAAAAGCAACCTTGCTTCCCATGTGACAGGAAAGTGTAGATCAAAACCCAAAGATGTTGTCATAAAAAGGCCATGAAACGGTTTCAATGTAGTTTATAATATATTACCTAAACGCATACAGTAAGTATTTAATGGAATTGTGATGCGGCTTTTTAAGGTGTTTTGCTTGCTGACATTTCTCTAAAAACAGTGAGGCAGACTGATTCTCCTTACAGGTTGCTGCATGTTAGTTTCATTTTTGCTTCGACACCATGCCACCCTGATGCCAGTCTAAATATCTTCATTTACACAATGGGAGAAAACTAGAAAACTTGGAGGAAACCCTTGCGAATTAAACATGGGTTAAAACATGGAGACATGAAGCACCAGCATTATCCCTTTGTCCTTATTTTTCTAATTCCAAATTCCAACCTGAGCAAAACAAAAAAGCAATGTTTAATGGATTCTCATGTTGTTTTACGTGTACAGTATATGATGTACAGTACGTCTCAGTCGAAAGGTAGTACCAAAGTAACAAAAATGCCAAATAGAATGAAAAAAAGCATGTGGGCAATGCTACATTAAGTATCCCACATTATTCAATAGGTTATACATCCACCTTTAGCAGCAATAGTTTAAAGTAATTGTTTTCTGTATAACTGTATAACAATGCTTCAATTCGTTGACGTTTTTGGGCATTTGCATATGCACAGCTCTCTTAAGATCCTGCCACAGCAGTTCAATTGGGTTGAGATCTTGACTAGGCTGTTCCAAAATCTTGATTTTTTTTTTTAAGCCACTCTGATGTAGATTTACTGTGCTTTGTATAACTGTCCTGTTGCATAACCCAATGTCTACCAACATTTAGCTGTTGGAAAAATGGCCTCACATCTACCTCTAAAATACTCTGGTATTCAGAGGAGTTCAACTCAATGACTGCAAACCCAAATTATCACCCCTCTACCACTGTGCTTGGCAGTGGGTATGAGGTATTTCTGAGGAAACTCTAATTGGTTCAACAATTCTTTGGTTTCACTTGTCCATATGACATTGTTCCAGAAGCCTTGGGGTGTGTTCACACTACCTCAGTTTTATGAACTGAGGCTTTCATGTTCATTTTAGACAGAAGAGGCTTTCTCCAAGCAACCATTCCAAACAAACTGTAGTTGTTCAGTCTTCTTCTAATTGTTCTATAATCTTTTCCCCTGTAGAACGTTGAACTCCAAAAGATTTGGAAATGGTTTTATAACAATTTTCAGATTGATGCACTGCAACAGTTGCTTCTCTAAGACCATTGCTTATGTCTTTTTGTCTAGGCATTGTGTTAACAGACACCTGAATGCTCCAAATCAGCAAACTGCTAAACATTCTACTTTAATAGAGTTCTACACACCTGCTGATAATCAGTTAATAAAGGGCTAATGATTAGCAGCAACCGGCTGTGACTTCTTATCCTCTTAAATCCTGTGGAAGCAATAAGCAATGCTTAGTATTGCCCACGTGTTTTTTTTTTCTTTTTGGTTACATTTCTAGTAAATAAATAATTGAATAGAAAAAAAAAGTTATATGTTGTTGTTCATCTGAAGGTTTTATTTTATTTTATTTTATTTTTTTAGGACCCACTATGACCAGTTGATTTTTATTGTTTTTGCACAAAAGCACATATAATTAAAAGAGGGGGTCCTAACTTTTAAGCATTTTTCCATATGGCAATGATGTGTGAGTTTCTGACATATTTTTAGGTCACAAAGATTCCTTGCATAATTGAATTTTCATTAAGAACAATCATAAAAGCTGCGAATGCCAGTTGTCCAGTCCTCTGTAAGCATATGGTGAAACCTGATAGGTCACACAATTCTTGTGTGTTTTATGGCTTTGTATTCAACTGAATGTTGATGGCTTGACATTCCAGACCAGATAACCACCCACACAAATGCAACTGCATTATAGTGCATAGGATTTGTTGCTACGTTGCTATGTAAATTGTTAATAAGTCACTAAAATAAGAACCACTGTAGTTGAGTTGTAGCAGGAAAGTGTAATGGGGGAATTCCAGAGCTGATCACTGCCACAACTTGGGCGGGGTTTTTCCTGCTACATCCCACAATTTAGATTGTAAACACATGGCAGAAGATCGTACGGCTCTTTGTCTGTCCAAACATTTAATGCTGTGGGGGCAAAAATCACTGCTTATTGGGATGATAGAGTTACCCAGCCTCTCCCTTGATGAGTAATTCTTCAGTGATTTCAAGATTAAAATAAACATATTTGTACATAATTGTGAGTAGTAACCCTATTTAATATATTTTTTAATGGCATACCATTTTAGACAATAAGGTAAATATGGAATATGGTGAAGCTTTTTGTGTGTGTGTGTGTGTGTGTGTGTGTGTGTGTGTGTGTGTGTGTGTGTGTGTGTGTGTGTGTGTGTTTGCTATGTGTATTCTGTCTGGAAATCCTTGATTAATGTCTCTTATTTGGTTAAAGCACACATTGTCTGACTGTGAGGTGATCACTAGTAAAAACATTTGCCATACTGCAGTAAATCTCAACTCATGGCTCTTGGTTGACAGTTTTGGTACATTTCCTCTTGCTGAAACAGCATGTGCAACCTTTGAACCGATCTATTAAAGGAAACTTTTGAAGCTTTTTTTGTAACTGTTTTTTCTTTTCTTTTCTTTTCTTTTCTTTTCTTTTCTTATTTCCTTTCTTTTCTTCATTCTGGAGTCATTGAGGCACAGTTCCAACATGGGAAAGAGTGATGTGTTTACAAGTAAAGCATTTTTAACATATGCATTTTGAGCAAACATTTGTAGTTATTAGTTTATTTTGTAGCAAATTTATAATTACATCCAATTTTATGATAGTAATCTATTGGCTGATACTGTCATTTGCTTGTCAAGTGTTTATTTCCAAACGGATGCAAAAAGATAAATAAAATGCAATAGTCATTTTAGGCTTAAAATTATTATCTATATTTAGAAATAGGGTTAAATGTTCTTTTTATTTACATTTTATTTACAATAATTTAAAATGAGAAATAATTTATTAAATACCTTTTCCTTTATTTTACATATTTTCATTTGCTATGATGTTATTAATGTGCAATTTATTAATTAATTGATGTATAAATTTTTTTGCAGTGAGAAACTATT
Organism: Clarias macrocephalus; assembly: GCA_011419295.1. Lineage (NCBI taxonomy): Eukaryota > Metazoa > Chordata > Actinopteri > Siluriformes > Clariidae > Clarias > Clarias macrocephalus. The sequence continues at coordinate 59,142 of JAAGKR010002062.1, read as the reverse complement.
CTCTGGAAAAATATGATTCCAGTCTTCAAATTAAACATGGTGTATCTTTCTCTCTCTCTCTCTCTCTCTCTCTCTCTCACACACACACACACACACACACACACACACACACACACACACACACACACACACACACACACACGCACGCATGCATGCACACACACACCCTATCTACTGTATATATTTATCTATACCCATAAAATCATAAAATGATTTATATACCCATAGCCACTTCATAAGCTATGACCAAATTGTGAGTCATGCATGTGAAGTTGGAGAGGAAAACAAAACACATACATTGTAAATGCAAGCAACAACACCTGGTCCAAATGCATTCAACATGGTGTTTGTGAAAATATCTTAAAGAGAAACTTGATCCACAGGGGGTCTTTCCCAACAATCTTGTGCATTTTTGGATAGTATTGTTTCTCATGGCCCAACTAATTCTAATTCCTTTTTATTGATCTTCAACAGACAACTGTGATACAGGATTTTCATGCAGTCACTGCTTTGATTATTTAATTATTCATCAATGATATTTATCTTAAGGGTCACACACAGCTGACATTTGTTGTTTGGCATAAAATTTATAAAACTACATGTGAATTCTTTTTAAGACACAATTTAAGAGAATGACTCCATATTGTTTACAGTACATTTGTGGTTCTCTATAGGGGGGGGGGGGGTCTGTATTTAAAATGTATTTAAGCATTTATCACTTAAACTTATGACCTGCATAGGACCTGTGCACAAACATTACAATGACCTATTTTACTGTGCATATTAGAATTTAAAATTTTATGCATAAGAAAAATCTTTAGAGCCCTTTATGCATGGTGATGATAGATGAGGTCCCTGGACTGCTGTGAAAGTCCACATTTTTGGGCTCATAAATTCTTTGATGTATGATGTCATCTGCCCGTGCCAATAGTTATGCTTCTTGTGACATCGGGCTTACATTTTTTCAGTTCTATTTGGGAACTGTAAATGTCATTAGGTTTCATTTATTACTTACAGAGCTGGCTCAAATACTGGAACATGATCTTTTTTAGGTTATATTCAGCATGTAACTGTTCTGGATAGCTTCTTATAGCTCATGGGTGATCTGAGGCAATCTAGTCAATTGTATTGGTTTGTTTTAACAGGAAAATATTATGATTTCCATGGATTTAGATGATAATTAAAATGGAGTGAAACAATTTAGACTCATGCGTTTATGAACGTGGGAAGCAGGATGGTGTATTATCTTGCTTTGCGTTGCAAGACAATATAGCATTTTGTGTTGTTAGTTATATGACAGTATTAAAATGTCTTGTATAAAAGTACCAATTACATAATAATATTATATGCTAATTACTGCTGAAATATTATGTCCATTATGATATTTGTGAATCGAAGCAAAGCATGTAATAATAAGACACCTGGTATTTTGACCTTATGTAGAAGTTAGCTTAATCCCAGTGCTCTATAAACCAGGGTACATAAATGTGTTTGGCACTGGGGTATTAACAGTGGATCGTTTGAGTGCTGTTGGGTTGCAGGGTGGGTCCTCCATGGATCAGACTTGTTTGTTCGACAGCATTCCACTGACGCTTGTTTGTATTGAGATCTATGGAATTTTGAGGCTGTATCAACCTTAACAACCTTGAACTCTTTACAGTAACCTGCTACAGTAAGTCCCATACATGTCAGGCTGTGATGCACTCAGTGTTCAGATACCTTTTTACCATACATCACATGGTTTGATTAAGAAATGGACAATTAAGCTACATTCCAGCAACTGTAGGAAGGAAATGAATCCAATAAAATAAAATTAAATGATTGGTCAGAAGGTGTGTATTATTTGTGTACAACAGCACCATGATGCTGGTGAGGAAATGACTGTTTATTGAAGTTATAATATAAATGATATATTGCCTCTCCCTCAAACATTCTTCTATGTTTCCATATTCCTGCAAAGTCTGTTTGTAATTAGATATTAAATATATTGTTAATTTTCCATGATGCACCTGGGCCACATAAGGAATAGAATTTTTAAATGCAATTTTGTCTCTTTTTACCCTTGGGATGTTAAAATGCTGGATCTCAGATTGTGAATGGGAAAACGAAAAACCGTGCGCTCGTTTCTGCAAAACCTTACAATCCATTTTCTGCTGTGTCATCTCAACATCTGCATGAGGAATACAACAAAAATAACATATACTGTAAGTGGGTCTTGCACAAATGACCACCCACATACAAACCATTCTTTCCCACATACACCCATTCTCTTTCACTGAGACATTGTGAAAGAACCAGCATGCATACAGTAGTAAACAATTTCGCCATTTGACGAGTACCTACTGCAAGCAAACATCTAAGTGATTTTTGGTAATGTGTCATGTGACATGCCCTGATCACTGAGATGGACTGAAGATGACTGGTTGTTTTCCACATATCTAGAGAGCAAAAGTGACGTTCAACTTGTTTCACAACCACAAGCTTGTTTTTCTGACGTCGGAAAAACTTCAGGGCTCTTTTTAGGATACTCGTGAACAGTTAAAGTAGCTGTGATGTTATTTAAATTGTTGTGCAGCTATTTGTGGAGCCCTGAATACCAGTCTGAGCTGAGTCACAGTGCCAGTGGTTGTGGTGGAGTTCCTCTGTGCTAACTAAGGCGACAGATAGCCTTTATCTTCTGATTCGTCATCCACCACGACAGCCGAAACCAGCCTGAGGAAATACGTCAGTGCAAGGTTTGTTCTGTCAACTCAATTTTCATTTCAACATTCCATAGTTTAGTTTTCTATTCACAGAGATGTTCTCTAAAAACAGCATCGAGCAAACGAAAGCTTTCCAAACTTACTTCTGATTTTATGAGGAGCGTAACCATGAATGAGTCCCTGCACACTGTGTTTATAAAGCAATACTGGCAGACCAAACCATAAGTCTTATTTCCTGACATGGAGGCATGTTATGACCTCTGTCATTTTGGTCTGCGGTGGAGAACCTTGTGGCCAGTCCCAGTCCTCTCCTTCTTACTCTCTGTAATTCATCATTTACGGCGGGTGGCAGATCGGAAGTAAAGCTTCAGTACTTGTTTCAAATTCAGAAAAAAAACATCCTGCTGAAAAGAAAGAAGAGAGGATATTACAAATGTGTTACCAAAGGGTTTTTTTTGTGGTCAGCGCTTGTGTGTAGGATGGAGAGTCAAAAGTCTAAGAGCTTCTAAAAATATGACCACTGAGTTTGCATTTGAGAATGCATACATGTAATAATTAATGCTATGTGAGAAAATGAATATAGATGCTACAAAAAACTAAATTATTATATAGCCAACATTTGTTTTGGCATCTGAATATTATTATGTTTTGCATTCATTATTCAATACATTAGATCGATTTTTGGCTTGGTTTAGGTTCGAGACAAAATGTCTTGGAACATTTCAGAAAAATCATTAGCAACTGATCAGCCATGACATTAACACCACTGCCTGGTGAATTGAATTACACTGATTATTAATTATAAGCCAGCAAACTGGTGACAGCATCATGGGCACGCAATGATCATCTATGCCTGTGGGGACCAAAGTCTAGCCTGTCCGGTCTGATCCCACAGAAATCCCAATGTACTGTAGCACAAATTGCTGCCAAAGGGGAACCAAATACTCTTTCAGCCCTGAAGTAGCCAGTAAAACAATTTATAAATCATTTACAATTAGCTGAATATATGTTTGGTAGCTTTTTTGATGTGATCCCTATGATATTTGCATTTGGCATATAGAAATGTTTCTTCCTTTGGAAATAATGACCCAGATAGAAATGTAAACAATTCTGACAAAGGAGTTAGATTGGATTTTTTTTCCCATTTACTGTAAAAAGCAAAATACAGTTTAAAAATAGTAAAAAAAAATAAATACTACAGATATGTTATTATTGTACTGTATATAAGGGACAAGAGTCAAATGTAATCTTTTAAATTGATATCTAATGGGATAAGAGAATTCAATTCCACAAAATTTAATTACACAAAATTACATAAAATTGAATACAATTCTATTGTAACTAGATGCTAAACTGACCAATAATATGCTGCATTCACAGATCATGTTAATGAGTGAAATTCATCATTTACTTTACCTATAGTTCTCAATTTGAGCAATGTCTCCAATTAGCCTCCTGTCTCCTCCAATCTTCTCTATTCCATAATTAACTCTTTGGGTTGAGTAATGTTTAGGGTTCATACTATTAATAAAATACCGTTATACCCACTTATTAATGTATTTAATAGAAGTTTCTCTGGTGTTATAGGTATTGTGCAGATATCTCAGAAATTTGACAGAAAAGTACTCATCCATTTACCTAGTGATAGGTAATCTTCTCTAAATGTGGTGAATGGTAATGCAGCAGAGGTAATGCCCTGTGCTTACTTCAGTCTTTCCATACTCATTCATCAAGCTGCTTTGACTCTCCTCTATTTCACACCAGGATATCCTGGCTACTTTTCAGGAAGGTTTGGAACCCTGCTCTTGTTTTTCCTGTTATGATTACATTTGGACACAAATGAAATTATGAAAGTACATTAGATGACTATTTCCATTTATGTCCATGTGGCATAATGTTTCTAATTTGAAGCATGTTTTCCTTTTAAGTGTGTGTGTGTGTGTGTGTGTGTGTGTGTGTGTGTGTGTGTGTGTGTGTGTGTGTGTGTGTGTGTGTGTGTGTGTGTGTGTGTGTGTGTGTGTGTGTGTGTGTGTGTGTGTGTGTGTGTGCGCGCGCGTGTGTGTGTGTGTGTGCGCATGTGCGCGTGTGTGTGTGTGTGTGTTCGGGGTGGGCGGGGGGCATGGTATTTGTAAGCTCTTGAGTTTTATTATGTATATAAAACTGTTACATAAATTCTTGTATTTTAGGAATAAATGAGGGTGTAGTTGCCAATAGTCCCAAAATATACCACCCTACTTCTGAATACTGTATTAACACTGATTCTATCTAAACTAGGGCTGTCAGCATTAACACATTAATGTTTGTGATTCACCAAAATTCATCTGACGGGACAAATGTTAGAACTGGAGGTTGTAAAAGCATGAACAGGAAAAGATGCATTCGGAATACAGTTCCAGAACCAGTTCTCCGATTTTTCCTGCTCTAGAATTTGTCCAATCAGATGCATCAGTTCGGACCAAGCACTGATCCATTACACACTTTCATCTACCCTATTGAGCAAACATATTTCTGAAAGGGGTTCTGTACTTCATGAAACCCAAAGTCCTGTTTTACTGCGGTTTTTGTTTGCTTTAGCAAAACAGATTTGTCTATATAATTCAACAAAATTTTAAGGCTCCTTGAAAACAACACTCACATTCATGGTTCTGCTATTTGGCTTTGCAGCTAATTCTCTTTTGTGTGATTGTTTTGACTATAATTACAGTCTCACTACTGACTATAATACTGTAATTTGTATATTGGCTCAACAAACTAAAATTGTATTCTGTCTAACCAAAGCTAGGCGTCATTTTCCCTAATTACAACAGGAAATGATTCTCATAAAGTCAAACAAGAGTACTAGTGTACACACTTTATTCAGACTTGTGAATGTGTTCCAAGACATATCTGGATTAAGGCATGGACCACATGAAAGCGAGCATTTTACTCACACAACTTTAATTAAAGCACAGCCTTAGGTTCTGTTGTCTGCAATCTCTCTCTCTCTCTCTCTCTCTCTCTCTCTCTCTCTCTCTCTCTCTCTATTTACCCGAGGAAATTTCTGCAGTGTATTAAACCTGAAGATGTACAGTATGGTCTGTACAGGGTCCCTCAAAGAACCATCTAGCCAATTAAATGCCAGAAAACTCAGAGATGCTCCAGAACCTAAAAGTGATTTGTATTTAGCTTGATTCAGACCCAACATGTGTGTATTCAGGAAAAGAAGGAATACATAGAAAGAGAGAGAGAGAGAGAGAGAGAGAGAGAGAGAGAGAGAGAGAGAGAGAGAGAACACATAATGAAACCAGAAGTGTGAAGTCATGGATCCACAAGAGACATCACAAAATTAGAAGGAATCACTGTGTTTGGGGAATAAAAAACCTCCACAACGACAGCCAAAGGATATAAGACTGGCGCTGAGTTCTTACGTAGGTGATCTGAGACCACAGACAAGCCTTCATAAGTAATGATACGTTAATAGTTTAAAATAAATGTGAAGCCTAATTTCAAGCAAGCACTGAAAAAAATATATATCATAAGCAAATATAGTATTGAATATAGACAAATTCAACTAACATTTTTATGAGGGCATATAAGTCAAACCAGGAACCAGAAAGTTCTTGGGAATGAAGGCATAAAAATGATTTACATTTGCAGAAAATTTCAATCATAGTATGGTGATGAGACTCTTAGCTTGTGCAAACATTTTGAAGAAGGCTGTAGGTCCATGAATGATGAGCCTGGCTTAGGTAGCTCGGAGCACCCTGCAGTCGTTCTCGTGAACATTCGGCGAATGGAACATTCTCAGGAAAAAACAACTTGGTTTAATCACCAAAAGCGCTCTGTTTTTGTATCACAGTGCATGACCTCAACGCATCACTTGCACATTACAGAAACTCAGCTGGGAGTTACTGCCACATTCCCCATACAGTCTGGAGATTTGCACATGTTTAGACAATAAAAGGAGTTCTTGGGAGGCCAGTCAGATCATGGCTCCTGCATACTGAGAAAAGTCAAGAAGTTCCAGTTGTAGTTTGCAAGTATAAGTAGACGTGTACTAGGAATTAGTCTCTACTAAGAGACTAAGTCTTGCAGATTTGTAAAACATAAATATTTTGTGTAATAATGTGTCTCAGATTAGATATCATCTTCTATCATATAATTCTCCTTTTAAATAATGAAGTTTATTTCTTTTCATCTTGTGTGGTCCATAAATGTACAATCGGAAAAGAAAAAAAAAAAAGATTTACCTCAGATTTAACACACATTACAAATGAAGCCCATTTAAAAACAGAAGCCTAAACCATCTTTCTTCCCAACGTTGCTATTAAACACTCACCACAAGGAGCTTAGTGCATTTAATTCTGAGCTCTAGCATTCTAAATGATATGTGGGGAATGACTGGTAAAGGTTTAGAGCCTGCAGAAGTCTGCCAGTTTTCCTCTTTCTCTATAAGGGGTCTCTCCCCCCAACTGAGCCCTGCACAAGTTGTGATTGGGAAAGTCGGAGAAGGACTGGAGGGAAGTGTGTACATCGATTTTTTTTTACTTTTTTTTTTTCTCTCCATATACTCCACACTCCACACTTCATGTCCTGCTGAGCTAGGTTCAAAAATATGGAACATATTAAATCTGTGCACTCCTAGGGCTGCCCACCTTACATACAATTTGTCTCTGTTCGAAGGTATATGTTGGAAAAGGTTTCTCACTAGAAGTAAGCTGGTTCGAAAAGAGTAACAATGGTTACTTACTGTACATAATGTAACAATAACTAAACTATCACAGTGAATTTTAAATATTCTCTGCTCATGTATCAGAAAAGTGGTATTTTTGCTGGGAAAAAAAACTATTATATGCAAAAAAATTTTTAATCTTCTGTGGACTTGAGAAATTATTTATCTTGTTGCTTGAATAGAGTTCTGCCTTCTCCAGCCCAGATGTAATTCCCAGTAGATGGAGTCCTAATTATTGTTTGAGCATTGACTCAACAAGTCCCAGAGAGTGCAAATTTCCAAGCTAACCCAAGCACACTGCCCTCCTATGGATACTGTCTGTAATTACACTATGCCCGTTTTACCATAACTTCCACAGTACAATTAGTGCTCACTTTGGCATTTGACAAATTCAGCTTTTTTAACCAACATCACTGTCATGAGATCTCCTTTATTATGAACAGCTCTACATATGCACATTCATGCAACAATCAAACCAATAATAAAACACCAGAGCAATGCATAAAATCATGCACATATAGTGATCATAACACTGAGGGAATGTTCACGTCAAACATTAGTGAAAATGTTCATCTTAGTTACTTTTATTGTATAAAGGCTGTTGAAACACAACAGTCTCTACAGTTTGCATAGAACTGTAAAACAAACGAAACAACAACAAAAAAAAACTAAATACTTCACCCATTATCACCACTACAAAATAAGTCAATTGACTGGCACATTGGAGCAAAATAAATCACTTGGTCTTTTTCTGGTTTGGAGCTATCCAGTTTTGTTGTTCTGCTCTGTTTATGGTTGACAGGAGTAACACATGATGTGGTATTCTTCTGTTGCAGGCAATTCCTGACGCCACCACATGTTTTGACATGCTCTGCATTCTGAGATGATCTTCTACTTACCATGTTTTTAAAGCATGCTTGTTTGGGTTATCATGGTGTTCCTGTGAGCAGAAACCAGCTGTCTGGCAATCCTCCCCTGACCTCTCTCATCAACAAGGTGTTTCTGGCTGCATAAATGTGTTTTTCCACCATTCCGTTTAAATTCTAGAGGCTGTTGTGCATTAAATCCCAGAAGATCAGCAGTTTCAGAGAGAAAAATGGTCAAAGTCACTAAGATCAAATTCCCCTCACCCAAGTTTGATGTCAATATTACCTGACCTGTCTCTTTGTGCACTGTAGTAACATGATTCACAGTAGCTCTTCTTGGATCTGACTAAACAGGCCAGCCTTTGCCCCCCACGCACATCAATGGGCCTTGGCTGTCCATTGCCCCTTTGCTGGTTCATTGTTTTTTCTTCCTTGGACCACATTTGGTATGTCCTGAACATCCCACAGGGGCTGCAGTTTTGGAGTTGCTCTGACCCAGCACATCACCAATCACAATAAGGCGCATGTCACAGTAACTACAAATTACAATGGCATCTGGAATTGGGAGTGCTATTGTATATTAGGCAGCAAGTGAACCTTTTTTTCCCCTGAATCTCATGTGTTGGAAGCAGAAAAAATGGGCAAGTGTAAGGATTTGAATGGCTTTGACAAGGGCCAAATTATAGCTAGATATATTATGTATATGACCAAGTTGCAGTGGTCAGACCATACCAAAAGTGGTCCAAGTAAGGAAACACATCGCAGGGCACACACATAGACACACTCACACTATGGGCAATTTGGGAATGCCAATTAGCCTAACCTACATGTCATTGAATTGTGGAAGGAAACCAGACTACCTGGAGGAGAACCACCAAGCATGAGGAGAACATGCAACCTCCATGCACACAGAGACGAGAATCAGTTTTCTATTGGTTTATTTCTGGAGATGAACAAGGCTGTGGCTCCAGAAGCTAACTACCACTGTCACATAGCAAGTTAAAAAAAAAAAAAAAAAAAAACGTTTTTCAGTTGATTGAATTAAAGCGCAACTCATCAACCAGTCTAGGAAAAAAATTGTGAAATCACCTGTTGAGTTCACAGGTATGCACGGGGAGAACTAAACATGGCACATGTTGTCTTAATACTTTTGGACAAATTGTACAGCATGAAACACATTATTAATTCGGTGGTGCTGAAAGTAGGCGGCACGGTGGTGTAGTGGTTAGCACTGTCGCCTTGCACCGCCAGGGTCTGGGTTTGATCCCCGGCCAGACTCGATTCCTGTCTCTGTGTGCATGGAGTTTGCATGTTCTCCCCGTGCTTGGTGGGTTTCCTCCGGGTACTCTGGTTTCCTCCCACAGTCCAAAGACATGTAGGTTAGGCTAATTGGTGTTTCCTCCCACAGTCCAAAGACATGTAGGTTAGGCTAATTGGTGTTCCCTGCCATGTGCCCTAAGTCTCCTGGGATAGGCTCCAGGCCCCTGTGACCCTGAATACAGGATTAAGTGGTATAGATGATGTGAGAGTGAGTGGTGCTGAAAGTGCCAAAATGTGTTTTCATTTACCAAGTCTAAGTTGTTTCAAATTCCTGGTAGTAATGATGATTGACTTAAAAGAAGGCCCGAGCTGTCACCCTCAGCTGACAATAAACTGGTCCGGGTTGGTCTCCGATGGGCTCTGTACTTACCAAACTTGTATGTCTGCTATCACTCCCAAACTACTAAAAACATCAACCAAATGCTGTAAATCTGGATGGTGTAACCCAGTACTGTCACCTCCATCAATCTCATCAGCTAGTCATCCTCGCCTGCACTGGTCATATCTCCACAGTGCCAGTGAAAAGAAGATATTTGGTCCAGACTCCAACTCTCCTCTCAGTCTGCAACAACTACCATATAACCTCATAATTATAATATACATATTGTATGTATTTTACTGGGCAAAAGTCATTCATGAAGGCCTGAGGACTATTCCTCAAGATGACATAAAAATACAAGAAAATCTGGCTCTTTAGAAGCATAATATGAAGAAATGTGGTGTGTCTCTAGATGTTTGCACAGATCATTGTCTGGAATGCTTTCCATGTCAAATATCTTGCAAGTAAAATTTAATTCGCCAATAAAATAAGTTTTCAGTCTGATTTTGATAATTACTTTAGATATAAATAAATAGATCGATTCATCAGTCATGAAACTTCTCATAACGGATGTGGGATTGAAAAGGGTTAGCCCATAAAACACTTAATATGCCCCCGTACTGTTTGTTCAAGATACAGTATGTTGCTGGCGAAGTCATAATAATTAATTTAACTTAAATCACATGAAAAACGTATGCAATTAGGGTTTGGTCTGTGTTCACAGTTGTACCTTTTCATACAAAGTCATTTGCATCAAATCAAATTAAAATCACATGCCATTCCCTTTGCTCATTTGACTCCACATGCACCAGACTGACCTTTTCCGTGGTGCTAACATCATAGCTATGCTTTGATGTTCCATTCAGTCAGTGCTGTTTGCTGATTTATAAGAATCCAGTCTATACAGAGGGATGAATCAGTGCAGTCAGCGCTTTTGATCTGGAAGAAGACCATGGGAATGTAGGAAAGTAATAATCTGTCTCCTCTGTAATCCAGCACTGAGTGGCCTCTTCCGTCCTGCCTGTTTCCCATGAAAAGCCGCCAGTGATACATATCCTGAGAGAGGTGTTGAGATTTATGTCTGTCCTACACCACACACATTCACAGCCTCTGAAGCAGTATGGCTAACTTTAATGGACAGCTGAGCATGTAAGGGTTAGAGCAGGGTTATGTGATCTATGTGTGTGTGTGTGTGTGTGTGTGTGTGTGTGTGTGTGTGTGTGTGTGTGTGTGTGTGCGCGTGCGCGTGTGTGCGCGTGTGTGTGTGTGTGTGTGTGTGTGTGTGTGTGTGTGTATGTGTGTGTGTGTGTGTGTGTGTGTGTGTGTGTGTGTGTGTGTGTGTGAGTGTGT
>JAAGKR010002062.1:19395-31139 GCA_011419295.1 Clarias macrocephalus | reverse complement strand
TGATTATTGCTTCGTCCCTTTGGTTTGGTTGGTCTGTGTATATATTTGTAGATAATTTCACTGTATGTTTGTGCACTCACCAGTAGTAGGGGTGTGGCTGCCATTTATTTTGGGAAGAGGGAATTTATTCACTGTTTTTGGTTTAGGGAGTCAGGGAAGGTACCTGTATTTTTCTTTGTGTTGTTTTTTGTTTTGCAGGTAATCTAGCTACTAAATATAAATACCATTTAGTTCATTATTCTGGCCTGGGTCCACCCTGAATCTGACCCTCCTCCTGTTGTGTGTGTGCGCGCGCGTGTGTGTGTGTGTGTGTGTGTGTGTGTGTGTGTGTGTGTGTATTTTTTTGTAAAGCAATACAAACCTCATTATTTCATCAGTTAATGACTGGATCTAGTTCTTTCTGCCATATACCACCATTTCCATACAGTTTAAAATAGAACCCTGAACTATTCTTTTGCTGTACGGCTCAACCCTAGACTGCAACGTCACAACATATTTAAGCGAAGACTTTGATTTTCAAGTACAAAAAAGACAACAGCTTTATTATGTAAAGGTGTTCCTTCAGTTAAAAACAACTAGTTTGAGATTTATATCTGCTCATCTTTTTTGAACTACACTAGAATGCCTCATCCCACCCCCGCTGTTAAAAAAGTAACTTTCTAACTTTTACTCTGAATAAATTTTTTATGAGCTATTTTTTACTTTTACTTGAGTAGATTTTTATAATGGTAACTTGTACTTCAGTAAAATCTCACTGAAGTAACAGTACTTTTACTTGAGTACAAAATTTTAGTACTCTTTTCACCTCTGGTGCTCAGCAGCAAGTCAGCTAAACAGAGCTAGCCCTGTCAATTTTTCTTAAGTTTATTTATTTACTTATAAATGTATTTACTTTTTTTGGGGGGGGTGTTGCAAATGTACAATCAAACTGGCTGTTCAATTTACAAATTTTATTTAATTCTTATTTTTTATAATGATTCATACAGTATGTTGTCAGTGTGGCGGCACGGTGGATTAGTGGTTAGCACTGTCGCCTTGCACCTCCAGGGTCTTCTGGCTTCGATTCCCGGCCAGATTCAATTCCCGCCTCTGTGTGAATGCAGTTTGGATGTTCTCCCCTTGCTTGGTGGGTTTCCTCTGGGTAATCTGGTTTCCTCACAAAGACCTGCAGAATAAGCTAATTGGCGTTACCAAATTGTCCGTTGTGTGTGAATAAGTGTGTGATGGATTGTTACCCTGTCCAGGGTGTATCCCGCCTCGTGTACAGTCTCTGAGGATAGGCTCCAGGCCCTCCGCGACCCTGTATACAGGATGAAGCGGTACGGTATAGACGATGAGTGAGAGTGATGAGTGATGTAAGTGGTTTTAAGTAATTCTGTAAGTTTGACGGTGTTTACTTTTTTTTGTAGATAAATACTGTACACCCACAAACTCAAATTTGCTGACTAGTTGTATGTTATTACATGCTTTAACCGTATCAAATTACCCATTTTTGCTACGCTAAGCAGTGGTGCTTCAATTGGTTTGCTAGACAAAAACTGTGCCTGCTCAAATTTTGAGCACCAACTTCCTTTGTTATCTTTTCAAATATGCACCACACTCGTTATGTAATGCAAGGCCATGCAGAAACACAGCAAAGTAGAAAGTACAAATTTTGGTTGTAAGATGCAGTGAAGAAAAAGTAAATAGTATCCACCAAAATAACTACTCAGGTGAAGTACAGATACATATTATGTGTACTTAAGTGTAAAAAAAAAAAAAAGCAAATATACTTACTTACCTTCCACCTCCAGGTATAGAAAACTTAATATGGCATATAAAAGCATGATATATGATATATAATGCAGTGGATATGAAATTTTCTTTTATATATTTTCTTTTTTTATTTTATTTTATATAGATCTTTTAACAATGGTCATTGTTACAAAGCAACTTTGCATAATAAAAAAAATAATAATAAAAATTAGGGAAGTGAGTATGAAATGTTTGAGAAAAAATCAAAATCAAAATTCACATTGTCCCTGGCGGCAAGAATAAAACTATCTGAGATGGCAATAGGAAGAAAACTTAAGAGGAACACAATAGGGAACCTATCCTCGTTTCGGATTTCGGATAGCAGGGATTGATTAGCAGTCATATCGAGTTAATATCGAATCTTCTGTCATTATTGGAGGCTCAGATACAAAACTGTTTGTAGAAATTCCTGTCCTGAACTGTTGAGCAATTGCAGTCACAAGCCACCAGAGAAGAGGTGTCTGCATCTGTCCAAGACCAACTTGGAACCATCCACAGTCACCACACACATCCCAAGCAGACCACACAGGGCCTCCATGCATTGAGATCTCCAAACCAGAAGCGGGACACCAGGATGAGTCAGACAGGACCAGAAGGCAGAGGGGGTCTGGATCATGTTCGACAGAGAGAAAGGAAAATTAGAGAGACTAGTTAGGTATGGTCACAGTAACATAATGTATTAGGTCAATGTATTTTTTGTGCAGAGTGCACTCAGGGGCTGTAGCAGGACTAAGTATGACAACATAACTAAAAGGGAGAGCCAGAAGGAAACACAAACATGACATATTATGACATGAGAACATGACTATATAACACTGTGGATATGATATACCGTATGATATAGCTGACTAAGCACCCCGGTTAAAATTGGAGGCCTTTGTAAAAGGAAGCAATAAAAATGTAAAAAAAAAAAAAAAGTCAGATTGTCTTATGTAAGTAATCCCCAATAATGTAAGTAATGTGAACAACAAATAGAAATTGTAGGGGGGATGGCTTTGGGAAGACCACAGATTGCATATGTCAAAACTTGCAGTTTTTAATCTGGCATATAAATGCTCAAAACTTAACCTATACTTAACATTGGAGCATGTTTTATCCAATAAATAAAAGATGTAATTAAAAGAGTGAGTTCGAGTTTGTAGAGACAAAACCGTTTAAAAAAAATATATGGATAAGCCGCTTTACTTTTGCACCAGACATGTCTTTGCCACACAAATGTAAAAATAAGAAGGCTTTGGATGTTTTTAGCATGAGAAAGGTCTTCTTCTGGCCAGCCTACCCCATAGCCCATAGATCTTACACAAATGGCAGATATTTAACTAAAGGTAATTAGAATCATTTCATAGATGACAGTTATGCACTCAAAAATTATTTTGGCCTTGTGCAGCTTTAAAATACTGATATTCTGTTTATTTTACTACAGTAAAGTGGTTAGCACTGTCGCCTTGCACCTCCAGGGTCAGGGTTTGATTCCTGTCTCTGTTCCTGTTCCTGTTCTCCCTGTGCTTGGTGGGTTTCCTCCCACAGTCCAAAGACATGCAGATTAGACTAATTGCCATTCCCAAATTCCCCGAAGGGTATGTATGTGTGCGCCCTGCGATGGATTGGCTCCCTGTCCAGGCCATGTGCCCTAAGCGGTATAGAAGATGAGAGAGAGAGAAATTGTTTGTAAATGTACTTAATTATTAGCATATTAGCATTAATGGGTTTAACATCAACAAATTTTCTTCATTATTTACCATTATTTATTTTTGTTATACTACATACAAAATATTACATATTTTACTTGCATTGAAATGGTGGCATGGTGGTGTAGTAGTTTGCACTGTGCCCTAACAGCTCCAGGATCAATGGTTCAAAGTCCTACCTTTGGGTCTAAGTGAGTTTGCATGTTCTCCCAATGCTTGATGGGTTTCCTCTAGGTGCTCCAGTTCCCTCCCACTGTCCGAAGATGGAGATTAGGCTAACTGGCATTTCAAAATTGCCTGTGTGTGAGTGTGTGCATGTTTGCACCCTGCGATGGACTGGCACTACATCGATGGTGTATCCCATCTTGTGCCGCCAAGTCCCCTGGATACAGGTACAGGATAAGCAGTATAGAGATTGTGTGTGTGTGTGTGTGTGTGTGCATGCGTGTGTGCGTGCGTGCGAGAGAGAGAGAGAGAGACTTGAGTAGATATTCTGCCCTCAATTAAAATACCCTGCCAATCATTTCAGATTGGATTCAGTATAAAGTGTTGTTCAGTTTAAAGAAATACGCATGAGAACTTTTACCTATAAGTTTTTAAGCTAATGCTATGTATAATTACATATTAATATGAACATTATTTCCTTTCTTTTTTACTGTTATTGTCTCTAAGTACAGTAGAAATGACTCACATGTGGCCTAACATTCCACATACTTCTTTTCCTAAGGAATTCTTTCCCTTGTGGCCTTTTCTCTGTCTCTTCCTGCCCACTGCTTGGAATTTCACTTCCTGGTATGTGTTTTATCAAATAAACAGCTGGACAGAAAACCAGGGAGGTATGTCTGAGTGGCAAGAGGAATAAATTGCATGGAAATAAAGAAGACGGAGCTCCGTCTGTGTGTTCCCCACTGACATGTTCTTGTTTTTTAATAGATTTTCATAAATCATGGACGGAAAAATGAAGAGGCCACCTGCTTCTGGTCCTGCTTCTGGTTAATTGTGAATAACTGGTCTGCTGAAGCGTCTTTGCGATCCGGTCTTGAAGAAGATTCATAAAAAAATTGTACACAGCAGTGTTTTTCTGCTTGATGCTTTTTCAGGTGTCTGATGATAGGTTTTCTGACACAGACATGTGGCAAACACCTGTAGTGGACATCCATTGTCATCCTGCCAGTTGTAATGCCGTGGCATCACATGACTCACATGCGGGTTATTTCAGTTCAAGATGTGTGGTAGTCTCAAAGTTTTAGGAAATATTTTAATGATATTTGAAATAACTTCAATTAGCTTATGAATCAGGTTGTTAGAATAAGATATGCGTAACAATGTTTCACAGCAGGTGCTCAGTCTGAGTAATGGTGCTCAGTCTGTGTTTGGCAGCTGGCAGCTGAAAACTTAAATATCATTGTTGAGCAACATCACCATGTTGATGGCAGGCAAGTCACTAATGGTGCAACAGTAGAACTAAAGAAATCAAAACTTTATCTGTAACATATATAGTACATCACAGTACAGCAAAATCTTTCACATGTACCATCCTGCTAGCAAGTTGTATTCAGAGCTCAGGGACAGCCATGATACGGCACCCCTTAATTAGGTTAGGTGGCAGCTTGGCAGTGGTGAGGCTTGAACTCACAACCTTCAGTAACCCAGTACCTTAAGCACTGAGCCACTGCTGGCCCTGGACTCTCTGAAATATCAACTGTAATTTTCTGACAGAAATTGTTTACCTCACAGAATGAGCTTAGAAATGATCTTGGGAGGTTGTAAGATACAAAATGTTATAAACTGTCCTAGGGAAAGCTTGCGAATTAAACTGTACACCAACACCCCCATGATCCAAAGGGGTTAGCATAAATGTCATCGTATTAGGCATGTTGAATTATTATCAACTCGGTAACATCATGTCTTTTATGTTGGTAAGCCTTTAAACCTTAATGGGTTGCCAAGTGGCCCATACCCTTGACTTTCCGACCCAGTTTAAGCCTCAGCAAAGTTTTAGCACCATTTTAAACTGTCAGAGGTACTCCTTATTACTCTATTTTTCCAGCCTTTGTACTTTAGATGCATGTGTATGTGGTACAGCTTTGCTGACAGTCTGGTTTTGTCTCACTAACGTAAACCACACTCTTGGCTGAAACTACACTTATCAGGAAACACATCTATCGCCTCACTGGCCAAAACCTTCAGATGAAGTAATGGGCAGTGTGATGTGACCCTGCTTTCAATCAGGTTCATCTGAGTATGCCATTCTCAAAGTTGATCTTGTGCTGAAGGCTGCTTTGAAGCATTATGTAAAAGCTATTCAAACAGTTCCTGGCTAGAAGATGGCATCTGTGTTTATGTGGACAGTTGAAACAGAAGACGCCAAGTCTTACTTTCCCAGCACTTTCCTGAGTCCCTTCAATCCTGATACTTGGCTTAGCCTTCCTTGATCCACATACGGTTGTAGAGGGGGAATCCTGGTTCTTTGATGTGATCCTGTGTTATGATATTCACCCGAGCTGCTTATCTGTTATGGTTTCCCCACCCTGCTTGACTGTGCTGAAACATGAACATTATAAAAAATCAATGAGGGGAACGCCTTGAACACAAACAGCACCCTCTTTTCACCCCTGTGCACTTAAAAATTAGTCTGTAGACTTTGGTGTAGCAGAAGGAAGTCAAACCCTCACATTTATTATTTTGCAAAGGTTATGTTTTTATAAAAACTACAGTAGAGATAAAAAAGGGGGGGTGGGGGTGGGACAGCATTAGTGCCACAGCAACACAAAGAAGCCAACAGGATTTAGGGTGATATAAATGGAGTTTGACCATTATTCCCAAACATAAAAAGGCTCTACATGCATTCTGCAGCTGACTGATTTCTCCATCCTTGATTTTAAACAACTAGAAAGGGTTTGAATTGATTTTGCAAACCTAATTGTTTCAAGCATACTACACTGCCTAGCCAAAAAGCCAAAGGTAAGAGCCTTCCACTGGAAAATTACCGCAGTGATTAATATGCTTCAGATGGCAATATGTTATTTAACTCTAACTGCTGGAGCTAGTAGCTCCTCATTCCTAAAACAACCATGACAGTAGACATATCCTGTGGTCATGGCAAAGATGTTACTCTGTTTCAAAAGGGTCAAATTATTTACCTGCATCAAGCAAAGAAAACAACTAAGGAGATTGCTGAAGCTACTAAAATTGGTTTAAAAATTGTTAAACGGTTTATTTAAACCTGTAAGGCTAGGGATGAACCATCTTTAAAGAAGAAATGTGGTTGGAAAAATACCCTGAATGAGCATGATGAGAGATCACCTGAAAAAAAAAAATAATAATAAAAAAATAAATAAATAATAAAAAACCCAGTAGAACTCATTGCTATGTTTAATAGTGAAATTATGATCTAGAGAATTTAAGGGGTTGGGATTAAACAGCTGTGTAGCCTTAAGAAAACCACTTATCAGTGAGAAAGAAAAGAAAAAAAATACTGATCAGTGGACCGTGAAGCACTGGCCTGATGAGTCCAGGTTAAACCCTGTTTCAATGTGGCATCAGGGGAAAAAGCGAGATGTAATTAATTGATGCACCCATCATGCCTAGTGCCTACCATACAAGCCAGTGGGGGCAGGGTTATGATCTGAGGTTTCTTCAGTTGGTCAGGTCTAGGTTCAGTAAGGTTATGTGTCCAAATATCAGCTGAGTACCTGAATATACTGAATGATCTGTTTTTTTCGTCAGTTTATTATTTTTCTTTTCTGATGGCACAGGACCCAGTTTTTTGTGTATGTTTGCAATGACATACTCAGTACATTTCAGATCTTCAGACATTTAGAATCTTTTGGATGTGCTAGAGAAGGCTGGACCATCATCAATCTCAAAGAGAAATTAATGAAATAACTCTGGAAGGAAATAGGTTTTGTGACATTGCACAAGCATATCGAAAGGATGTCACGGGCATAATCAAAGCAAAAGGTAGTTCAATTAAATATAAGAGTGATTGACTCTCCTTTTGTCCATGCAGTGTATCCATGAGGGAAGTTCAAGTCAAACCCAGACTTGTTATGAAATTTCTTGTAAATGAAGACATAAAACCATAATTTCAAATTATTTATGTTTTAAAGAAGGCTACACATCCATCGATGCAATCTTGGCCAAGGTTGTTCAGAGCCCGCTGCAGTCATTTTTGTGAGCTGGCACGTTACAGGACTTCGGCTGGGTGTTTTTGCCACATCCTCCACATAGTCCTAACCTCACACCAAGTGATTTCCACATGTTGTGGCCATTAAAGGAGATCTTGTGAGGCCAGCGTTCAGACGTGAAGCAGCTAGTCCGATTATGGCTCAGGATTACTTTCTACCTTGATTGTATCCAAGCACTAGTGAAATGCTGGGGTAAGGGCATTATCAGATCATTATATAGAGGTATCAGAGGATTATGTAGAGAAATAAAGTTTTCACTCTCATGACTGTATTCGTTATTGTGCACAATCAAAAATCCTGGGTTGACTTGAACTTTCCTTGTATTTCAAGTAACATTTATGTTGTAGTGCTATAAAATACAAATACCCTTGCCAATGTTTCTTTGGCGACATTGCTGTTCAGTAGCCCTAAGTACATTCGAAAATGTTATCATGATGACTTTTGGGTTTATTACTCTGTTTTTAAACTGGGTTTTTGTAGATCTCTGTGTCAGTGACCCGTATTAGCACGGGATTAAAACCATACTTTGTTGCTCACACATTCTGACTTAATTTGTTATGTTATTTTAATTGCAGCCACAAATTTACTACAATTTAAAGCAAAGTTTGCAAAGTGGTGAAGGAAATATTCTTTAATTGCCTTTAACTCTCGCTTGGCTGTAGGTAGTTCTGCAGTTGCAGAAAGGAATTGCAGTAGCATTAAATTTGTGTGAAATGGAATTCCCAGCAATGAAGTACTTTTTGTCTGGATCGCCAAAGGGTAGTATTCCTGCCAACATGGAGTCACGTGGGTCTTAAAGATGCATTAATTTAAAACATTAATTTAATGTGTACAACAGGTTTCCATCTTGCAAATAATAATAAAAAAAACATCCATAGGGATAGAGGGTGAACATACAGGTAACTTTATTATAAGTCCTTTTATGTGATGTGATCCCTGTGATAAAATTCAGGTTCACAATCAGTATATCAGTATACTTGTGTGTGATGTGGAAGTTGGAGTCATTAGTAGTCTGGATTCTGACCACTTCTGGCATAGACCTGAAAGAAGGAGGACCTTGAAGGGTCTTATATAGTGAAAGTATATTTTCCTGCACCCATTTGTCACAAGCAGGTCAAGAGCCACACCCATCACCAAGTTCATATACGGTGGTTTCACCCGTGTGCCGAGTGTGGAGACAATCAGTGTGGCAATATATTGACCTGTGTGCTATTTCCCAATCTCTGAAATCTGTGGATCATGGGTTACATCTACAAAAAAAAAAAAAAAAAAAAAAACAAGGAAGATTTGGAACTGGGGTCTTTATAGAGGCATCTTTTGTTAGATGTGATGATCTTAGTAAAATGCATGAGGGAGTCGCCACTGATGAGTCCGCCATCCATCACAGAATTTGCAGCATTTGCAGTGCCAGTTGGAGAATCTCAGTTGTAGTCCCGTCAATGAAGTTGGCACTGTACACAAATCAATACACCCCCTGAGTTCATGATCTGTAAATGTATGGATAATGTATGGTCATTACTTACTGGTGAATTTTGCTGCCCTGGCCAGTAGCTTAACATAGTAGAACAGTAGCTGTTGCAGTAGAAACAAAATGCTGATGATTCTCCTCTTCCACTTTAATCTATCCCAGCGTGTCAGTTCAGAAAGGAGCACATCCAGAACTGGCGTGCAGTTGGCTCACACAGGCTGTCGACTCATTAACAGGTGATCCAGGTGTGTTGACATGTTGATGAGATTATAAAGGCTAGCCTGGGGGACACTCCGCACACCAGTTTCCTGAGTATGTTTGCATTGAGTCCCTTGTGAAACGCAGCCTTTACTGCTGGCTCATTCCACTCACTTCTAGCAGCCAGGGTGCAGAAACATTAGTGAATTTAATACATTTGAATTTTGTATTTTGACCTCAAGCACATCAACATACGGTTATCTGAGTCATGTGTGCACAGAGCAGTCCAAAAACAGAGGTCCTGAGGACAATGAAAGAGGCAAGATCTTAATAGAATATTGGTTTTCCCACCGACATTTTAAGAATAAATTTATAAACTACTCTCAACCACTCACACAACTCAGGCATTCTCTATAATGCTTATCCTGTGCATGGCTACAGAAGGCCTAGCGCCAATCCCATGGTATTCGGGGCACTAAGTACGATATACTCATTTCATCAAACGGCACAAACACGCACACACTCATTCAGACACCACTAGCAATTTTGGAAACACCTAATTAGCCTAATTTTTGCAAGTTTTTGGACTGTACTAGGATGAGATGCAAACTGCACACATACAGTTCAATCAATCAATCAATTAAATTTATTTGCATTGTTATAAATAACAATGAGATATCATTAGGCTATCATCTTTCCCAGCATGTAATAAAGTGCAACCATAGTTCAGCAATGCAGTAACCATAACAGCTATGTGAAATAGAATATAAAGGGAGAGGGGCACAAACCACAAGAAGAGTGTGTCACTTGTGTGTGCTGCATCAATGCAAAGTCCAGTTCACGGATATTGTAGTAGTGATGTGTGATATGTAAGAATAGATGGGGGCGGGGGCAGATAGAAGGGTGACTTATCATTCAGCAGCCTCACAGCCTGTAGAAAGAGGCTGTGGGACGGTCTGGTGGTTTTGGCTCGTATGGACCTGTACTTTAATCTGAGGGCAGCAACTGGAACAGGTGATGTGCAGAGTGATGCTGATCATGCAGGAGGCTGTGCATTCGATGAAGGCAGTGTGTAGTGTAGATGGCGTGTAGTCCCAATGATTTTCCCTGCTGCTCTCACCACCCACTGCAGGGCCTGTTGGTCACCTTTCCGCTGCTGGAAAACCACAACAAGAGTCCATATGTCAGCACACTCTCTATAGCAGAATGGTAAAACTTCATAAATAGCTGCTGAGAAAGATTGTTAGGTCCTCTGTCACAGTGACAGTAGGCCAAGGAATTTAAAGCTGGTAGCCCTGTCTAGCATCCCATTTCCGATAATAAGTAGTAAATGGATGGTCCTTTTGCCTTTTTACAAAAATCCACAATCATCTCCCTATCTTCTGGATATTGAGGGCCAGGTTGTGGCTATCACACCAAGCTGCCAGATGTTCCACCTCCTTTCTATAAAAGCTCTTTGTTGTGACCATACCTAACTGTTTTCTCTCCTTTTTTCTGCTCTCTCCTCTCTTCTCTCTCCTCTCTCTCGCTCCTTCTCTCTTTCCCTCGTCCTGTCTTTCTGTCGAGCTATACATGTCGCTCCTGAGCTGCCAGTGATCCAGACCCCCTCTGCTCTCCGGTTCTGTCTGACTCGTCCTGGTCCCACATCTGGTGGGAGATCCCGTGGCAGGGATGCCCCATGTAGACTGCTTGGGAGGCGTGTGGTGACGGTTTCACTTTATCAGGAAGATGGTCCTGGCCTTGGCTAATGCTGACAGCTGTTCTCAGAGAACTTGTGACTGCAGTGTCTCAATAGTTTAGGACTAGAATTTCCTACAGTTTACCTGAGCCTCCACTAATGAACTGAACTCCATATTAACTTAAAGACATCAACTGTTTTATTGAACGTCCAGCTGCCTAACACACAGTATGACTGCAGATCAATCCCTGCTGTCCGTTATCACCTAAATGAGGATGGGTTCTTTGTTGAGTCTGGTTCCTCTCAAGGTTTCTTCCTATTGCCATCTAAGGGAGTTTTTCCTGCCGCCATCGCCTTCGACTTGCTCATCAGGGACAATCTAATCATTTTGTTCCCTTTCAAAAGCTACACTCAATGCTGCGTGAAAACGCTATGGGAACATCTCTTTGTTGCCCGGTTGTGAAGCCTGTGCATGTCAAACCCGCCGAATACCTTCGGCTTATAACCTGTGCCAGGCATGACGTCACCGAATAAGGTGCACCTGCAGGTTATAAATAGGAGTGAACCGGAAACATCCTCAGATCTTTTTGTCTTCAGGACCGACTTTGTGTTTGCGTGTGTGTGTGCAACAGAATCACGGTAGGAAAGAAAAACTTTACTTACCGATAATGGAAAGCTATTAAGGCACTTCGCGCGCGGCTCGCTTTCTTTAAAGAAAAACCGCGAGC
>JAAGKR010002062.1:5659-19375 GCA_011419295.1 Clarias macrocephalus | reverse complement strand
GGGAACGAGATGCTGCGTTCCGATGCCGCACTGCTGGCGTGCCTGGACGTCCTTCAGACAAAATTGACCTGAGGATGTTTCCGGTTCACTCCTATTTATAACCTGCAGGTGCACCTTATTCGGTGACGTCATGCCTGGCACAGGTTATAAGCCGAAGGTATTCGGCGGGTTTGACATGCACAGGCTTCACAACCGGGCAACAAAGAGATGTTCCCATAGCGTTTTCACGCAGCATCTCGTTCCCGCTTTATCAGGGAACAGGGTTACAGCCAAGTAACCCGAGACGATTCACACACATTCTCATTTCATACAAAGTTCTATAATTTCTTTTGATTGTGTAAAGCTGCTTTGCAACAATGACAATTGTTAAAAGTGCTATGCAAATATAATTGAATTGAATTGAATTTTTAATCATGCATAGCCCCGTGATGTCATCAGCGAATTTAATGATTTAATTAGAAGGAAGTGAGGTGCAGCAGGTGTCAATACACACTGTGGATGATGTGTGTTTGTCAACTCACACACACTGTAAGCAATATTTTAGAACGTCTATAGTCTAGTTACACAGCATAGCGCTTAGCCCCAGGCTCACAGAGCTTAATTTGGAGCTTGTTTGGCAAAATGGAGTTAAACACAGAACTAAAGTCAACAAAGAGAAGCCTAGCATACGTATTTTTGTGTTCCATATGTTCCAAAATAAAACGGAGTACAATAGCCACTGCATCCTCTGTCGATCTGTCTGTTCTGGATGCAAACTGGGAATGGTCCTGTGTGGGTGAATCACCAACCTCTCCAAACATTTTGCAGGTATGCAGTATGTATGAGTGCAATCGGTCTGTATTTAAACAGGTAATGTTAGATTTTTTTGGGAATGGTAACTATTGTAGATGTTTTGAAGCATGCTGGCACCCATGATGTGGATAGTGACAGATTAAAGATAGTGGTGAAGACCTCCGCCCGTTCAGCTCCACAAGCCTTGAGCACCCAGCCCGACACTTCATCAGGTCCGGCAGCCTTCCTGGGATTGATGTTATGGAAACACTGTCTTACTTCGTGACTGCTCAGAACTGGGGCAGTATTACTAGAGGAAGTGTTGACCAATTGTGGATCTCTGTTTAAAGCGGGCTTAAAAGTTATTCAGATTCACCGCGAGGGTGTCACAGATATTAAAATAGAGGGGTGGTGTTCTCTTATAGTCTGTTATCAATCTAATTCCCCCCCACACCTGCCGGGTAGTTGGTGGAGTTGTAAAAAGGGCCTCAATCCTGTGTTTTTTTTTTTGTGTGTGTGTGTTTTACCCGATTTTCTGCCTCTCCTAAGTACAGTCCTGGCAGTACTATATCCTGTCCTGTCCCCACATTTAAATGCTGCATCCCTAGCACAAATCAACAGTCAGACCTCGTGTGTCATCC
Source organism: Clarias macrocephalus (assembly GCA_011419295.1). NCBI lineage: Eukaryota > Metazoa > Chordata > Actinopteri > Siluriformes > Clariidae > Clarias > Clarias macrocephalus. The sequence continues at coordinate 17,963 of JAAGKR010002062.1, read as the reverse complement.
AAGGTTTCTTATTGGGAGACACATGCACCTGCTTTTAGAATGACACATTGTCTGTACAGTAATTGATTGAGGTGATGAGACATTCAAAGACTCATGAGTGATGCATCTGCGGTCTCGGAATACGTCCCAGTCTGTGGAGGAGAAACAGTCTTGGAGCCTTGGAATTGCATCATCAGGCCATGATCTTAACTATCTAGTCAACTTACATTAAGTCCAGCAGTTTTATTCCTTGGTGTATGCTTTTGATGTAGCAGACATGACAGATGTACAGACAGGCCAATATGGGGATAAACCTGTACCTTATATACATCTGTTACATTAATGTATGCCTGATCCAATGTTTTATTTTGCCTGTTTGCGCATTTCATCTTTAAGTCAAGATCATTGAAATCACCCGCTGCTATAAAGACACTGTCCAGATGCGCAGTGAGGCTGTTGTTTATGCCATTGTGTAACTATATTAGTGCTGGCTTAGCATTTTTGTCTGGTGGTATATATACACAATACAGGTGTAAACAGATGCAAATTCATGGGGAAGATAAAACGGTCTATACTTTAGCAGCATCAATTCCACGTCAGGACAAGAAAGTCTGTCCATTACATGATATGTGTGTACCAGGAATTGTTAATATAGATTCCCAGGCCCGCGCCGGTCTTCTTATCTGAGTCTGCCGTCCTATCAGCTTGGTGAACAGTAAAGCTGGTCAGCCCAACAGCGACATCTGGGATGGGGCTATTCAGCCAGGTCTCTGTGAAAATCATGCTGCAAAAGTTTGCCAGAAACCTCCGTGTCGTCAATTCCAATTCCAATTGTACCTCATCGATCTTGTAGAGGATCAACTGGAACATTAGAGAGAAAGACAGTGGTTTGAAGGGGCCAGCCCGCTTGCCTCTCTTCCGCCTCCGTTCACAACAGTTCCTCCTCCGGTTCGCTGCCGCAAGTGTTCCCGGTGGTGAAAACGTTGTATGGGAACTGAGGTTGTATGCGGCACCACTAACGCTGAGAAGTTCATCACAGCTGTACAGAAGTGCCTCACTATGGTAACAATGTGCAGAAACACTCAGTAGAACTATGCCAGCACAGAGAGCACCGGCCTGCTGCTTTTATGCGCGCCACCGCCATTATAACCATTATTTGCCCCAGTTCGTAGGCAGGAATCGAACTGTTGACCCTGGAGGCATGCCACTATGTTGCCTAAAAGCATCAACCACATATACTTCACTTATGATGTAAGTAATATTCTGTATCATTTTATACATTAATAATGAGGGTGAAACATTATTATTTATATATCATTGTATTAGTCTTTTTTCTTTTACATTTTTCAATTGTCTTTTAGTTTTATGTTACGTTGTATTATAGGGAAGGGGAAAGGGCAACAGGTGCATCCTCTGAGAAGCTAGCCCAACACATACTTTCAAAGGGCAGCACAACACACTTGGGAGTAAGTTGTCTGTCTACCTTTTTCCACATAAGTGAGCTTTGAGATATACCTTATAGGTGTGAAAATCAGGTGATTTGCATAATGTGAGCGCATAATCTGAACATATAAAATCCATTTACAGAGCTGTAAAAACGTATATTTAACATATGTATTTAACATTGGTGCAAATAGCACCGGAAACCTCTGTCCTAGCATATGTTACTATATTGTTGCCTCATATAGCCCTGTCAGTCTTCGGTGTGGCCTCCAGTGATTCCTGCCTTACATCCATCCATCATTACCATTTGAAACAAGCATGTGCCTGTCCACAAGATAACAGTGCATCCCATGAGAGCCTCCACCCCAGTTCCTCCTTTCTCCCCACCACACTTTTCCACCAAGAGATGAAAGTTGTCTAACATTCTTTGCCCTGACACTTAAACAGTGTTCTGCCTGTGTGGTCTGTCCAGTAGGAAGGGTGTAACATCAAAATACAGCTTGTCGCCTCTGATGCTATGTGTCTATGTGTATGTCCAGGTCAGTGTTGGTTGTTACCACATCACGGGGTCAATGCTATTTGTTATTCTGTAGAATTCTCAGCACAAGGAAAAGGTGATGACCGATCCCTATAACTGCTGGTCAGCATTTACTTTCACACACCCTACTCTAGAAGATAAACACCTGCAGTACTCATATTATGTGATCTGGGACATCCATTGATTTATTTTGATGTTATTGTGTAAGGGATGTCGAATCTGTATGCAAAAGTGCCAGTGTGCCTCTCCTTAAAATTAAGCTGAAGCGTCATGAATTCCTCCTCTCAGCATGTCCTGTGGTTCACAGCATGAGTGCTCCTTTCACATCATTTGTTTTCTTTACATCGCCATGTGTGTGTTTTTCCCCAGAGAGCTTTTGGTGTTTTAAACAATTGTATCCAACTGGTCTGTGTTTTGTGCTTGATTAGTTTGTCTATTAATGATTATACATTTGCTAATTTCCAAAATTTGTTCCATGTTTTGTATACTGTTTTTCTGCTTGGTTTCCCCATCTATGATTATCTGTATTGTCTCCATATGTTTCGCCCCTGCCATGATCACTGACTATGATTCCTTGCTCGAACAAAACGCAAATTGAATTGCATCCAGTATCTCCCCCATGTTACCAAAGTATTTTCCAGTGAAAGACACAGCACTAGTGAGAGTTATGAGGCACCATGGGTTAATGACATAAAGAGGTGGTATTGCTGGAGCAGGGAAATTACATCATTCGCCACCCTGAAAGCTACCTCACCGCCCTTGTAGAGACTTCTCACATGGAGAGACCTCATGCTTTTGGTTTAAAGTCCGGTAAGAAACCCCCCATGCATCTGTATGACTCTATGGTACCCTTAATGAAATTTCAAGAAAATCTCATGCAGACAGTAAAGCTTGTGTCAGCCATCCCCAAAAGAAAAGATAGCTGTATGCATTGGAGACCAGAAAAGGTTCCACCTTATCTAGGCTCAAGACATTACTGTAGCGTCACTTTGTCCGGACTATACAAGGGCCATTGTCATTACTCTGCCTCCTCCAGATTTTCTAAATGATATCATCACTTTGCGTCTTGCTGCTTTTGCAGAGGACATATTTCCCTTGCTTCCTCCTGACACCATGGAGGACATCATCACTCCTCCTCCCACCTCCAGCAAGGGCCTCCCCCTCCCATTTCCACTCAAGATATCATCTTTGCTCTATCTCCTTCTGACTCTGCAAAGGGATGTTGTCACTGCTATCTACTGAAGGAGTACTTGATCTGCCTTTAATGCTTTCATGGATGATATTTTTGTAACCTTGCCTGCCCATTCTACAGAGAGGTTTACTGTTACACTACCTCCTTTGACTTTGCAGTTCATGTGAACTTTGATCCATATGTCCTGACCTGTCCATTTTCTATGTCACATGATGCCATTACTGACACATCCATTGCATGCAGGGATGATGGCATGATGGCACCAATGAATAACAGTAAAGCTAAATTGAACAGTCTTTGTGATGAATTTCCCTTCAAAGTGTGTATTAGGTTTCCCAATATGATCCTGATTTTGTGTTGTTTTGTTAAAGTTGGATTTTTTTTGTGATTGCTGTTTTCTTGTTGCTGCAGTTGTCATTGGTGTTTTAGTTATTTCGTGTTTCATCCTATTTTAATATATTAATATATAACATTTATGTTACATATTTTGATCTTGCTGTATAATATTACTTCTCAAATGTGTTTTTACTTTAAAGTCTTACCATTTATTTATTCTATGGCTTGGCCATGTATTACTGTAAGTTTTGTACATAATTAGTCTTCCTGTTTTTTTTACTTGTCTCATGACTGTGCATTATTTTTCTTGGGCCTTTTGCCTTTCTTGCAGTTGCCACATTGGTTCATTTGATCCACAAGTTGTTGGCACAGATTTTACACTAGATGCCCTTCTGGCTGCAATGCATCCATATCTCCAGGCTTAAGACTGGCACTCAGGATGCCCTGCATCTCCAATGGCTGGGTATTCTATATGGGTATAGGCCTCTGTCAAAGGGCCCAACAATGGCACTGTTGTTGAATATATTCTGCCAATGTTCTGCCCTGGACACAGACTTGAATAAGATTCTATGTAAAATTTTTCTTATATACTGTCTTGCCATGCAAATACATATTGCAAGCATATTTCACCTGCAGAATTTCACTTGCCATCTGTTTATCTGTTTGTGTGTAAATATGCATTTGTCTATTTGTGGGTTTTTTAATGAATAATAAAATAAAATCATATAAAAATGTTGAATATGTACGGTATGTAAATTGAACATAAAAGTTTAACATAATTTTTAGTTGATTTTTCAACTTATTTTTGTGGGTATATTATTGGGTAGGCATTATTGGGTTTATATTAACTAAAATATCCTCCCTGGTACATACAGTAGTAGAGCTTAATTTATGGTTGCATAAATAATAATTTCTTGTATCATCCAAATGAGGAAGATTTCCCTCTAAGTCTGGTTCTTCTTACTCATCAGGGACAAATCAATAGTTATACTTCATACTTTGCAACTATTTGAATTGTTAAAAATAAAATTGAATGAATTTAAATTCATTATCTCTTGTATACGTATACTGATTTATAATGTTATACTGTTACTCTACTTAGTAGAGTGAGGGAAAAAGCAGTAAGGTTTCTCTAAAGAAAATACACAAAAAAATTCATACTTTTTATACAAATTCGACTGGAGTGATGATTGTGAAGCACAATGAAGAAGAATCTGTACTTAACAGCTTTAGACTTAGCTTTAGATTCTAGGGTTTGATTGTGTATGCTCTGTGTATTTTGGGGTTACATGGTGTATGGTTGCATGTTTTTACTGTGTGTGGATCCCTTTTCTCTTCCTCATCCCTCCTAAAAGCATGCTTCTCTATATGTGATAGACTGGTGTCTCATCCAGACACCTATTGTGCTAATAGGTAACTATTACTGTAATTAGGAGGGACAAGGTGCACAACTTTTCTATAACTAAATAGAGTAATCTTATTACTGCATAATGTTTTAGGATAGTTACTCTGGTCCATTAATGTGCTCAGGATAAACAGTTTAGTTGAAACTATAAAAAAGGGGGGGGAAAAATCATGATGTATATGTTCAGCATACTAACAAGTTATGTATTTGGAAAAAGCAAGTACAGTAATGCACTAGAGGGTAGTTTTCGATGAATGCATACTTTGAGAGGGTTTTAGGGGTTCTGTGATTCAGAAGAAAGAAGAAACTAAAGAAAATGACTATTGCGTAAGCTGGGGTTGGGGGTGGAGTGTACACTCTCATAAGCCATGTTTTTCTGCTGGGTGATGTCATTGCTGTTTGTCTACTGCTATGATGGCCACAAAATTCCAGAGTGGCACTAAATAAAAGTGCACAAAATGTTAACATGTGCCTCCTCAATTGGCAATGCTCATATGTGCAAAAATAAACAGGGCTGTCAAATATATTCGCCCCAGGAATGACCTTGACAGAATTTCTTAAAACCATGTCTGGACAAGTAAATAGTGTTAACCAAATTTGGATTAATATTTGGTTTTAATGAGATGATGTCTTAGTCAGTTTTCTAGTTACCAAAATACTACACTTTGTAGTGCTTAACAATGTATTTTATTAATAAACCCATGCTAATTTTAGCACATACAAAACGGACCATGGTTCTACGGACATTCGTAAAGGCGAAAAAATCACAGAAGTCACGTGTATTGTACAAAAATTAGACACTGCAGTGCACAATACTTACAACTATATACTTCATATATCTTATATATCTTCATTGTGTTAGTGAATGTATGTGTGTGTGTGTGTGTGTGTGTGTGTGTGTGTGTGTGTATGGGGTGCGGAAGAAATGAGTCAGCCTCACCAGTTTCAATGAATCAGTCCGGAAGCACAATGATAGAAATTGTCTGTTCTGTAAAGCTGTCTCGATGGAGAATAATCCTAATTTCGGAAAAACCTCCACCAAACAGAGTTCATAGTCCAAGAAACAGGAAAACAGCTCTGAGACAAAATAGCGTCCGGGATTTCTCTCGCGATTTAAAGGCGAAGAGACAACACTGTGTGATGTCTCAGTGTGTAAGATTCATGTCCTTAGGCGCGGTTATGGTCTTTGGCAACGAGATGGCAGTGTGGGGAAAGGGGACAAGGATATAGTGAAGTAGATTGGTTTGATTTACATTGTATATTCGTATAAAAGGTATATAAGACTCGCTTTGTCAGAGTTATGAACAAATCCGATTTACGACCGGGTTCCCCTAGGGGACAACCTGTACTGTATACAGTATGTAATGTTCATGAGAAAAACAGATGGGTAAAACACTATGCCTGATATAATAATGATAATCAAGGGTTCTATTGTCTCATGTGTGTTTGTGTGTGTGTTACTTTTACAGAATTTACAGAAATAAATTAATTTAAAATTCTGGCCTTATGAAAATAGACACTGTCATATTAGCCCTGTTTACTGTGGATGTGTTTAATTTTTTAATTAGAGCCAAAAGCCAAAGAGAGAGCCAAAGCATTGCATTCCAAAGGATTGCATTGACAATTACTAAAAGGTGCAGATGCACCTACAGTGGTACACATAAATTGGTTATAAACTTTTTTAAAAAATGGAAGATTGGATAAACCAAAATCTACCAAAAAAAAAAAAAAAAAAACTGCCAGAAAACTATGTGTCTGGCAATACATGGGGCATATATGTAACAGGATGCATATTGCTTGCATAGTAGCAGTAGCAGAATTGCGTAGTAATTGAACAGAATGTCATCAGCAACACATTTAACCACCTTTTTATCCCTTTTTCCATCATAATTTTTTTCCACATGTTTGAGGAAGAGATGCACTCTTTTTGTATTGTGATGTGCACAATGCTTTGACTGCATAACTCTGATAAGAGGTTTCAACCTTCAGGAATTCCTTAATACACCTTACATCCGCATCTAAACTGTAAAGGACTGTTATGGAACCATTATAGTTAGCCACACAATATGTTAAATAGTTTAAATCTGGGTAGAACGGTTATCAGCAATATAGACACCCATGGGACATGTTTAGGGTGTTGCCAAACAGACTTCATTACATCATATGATTTTAATGTCAGGTAAGGGATTTTTTTTTTAAATGGAAGAGTGGTAAGAAGAAAGCCATTGTTGAAAGAAAGCCATAAGAAATCTCATTTGCACTTTAAGTCAAGCCATGTGGAACAGCAAACAGATCTTCTTGGCTTTTAAATGCCTTTTTTTAAACAATGACTTTCCTCTTGCCACTCTTCCATAAAGGCCATATTTGTGGAGTGCAGTGGACAGATTCTCCCACCTGAGCCAACAATTGTGAAGTGAAAAGAAAATGATAGGTGGTTTTTAATAGTTTTTACAAATAAAAATCTGCTGTTCAAATTAGTGAACAAACAGCACCATGAAGCCCAAACACACCAGTCAGAGATAAAGATGTGAAGAAGTTTAAAGCAGGGTTGAGTTATAAAAAAAAAAAGAAATAAAAAAACATGCTTTGAACATCTCATGGAGCTCTGTTCAATCCATCATCCAAAATAGAAAGAATATGGCACAACTGAATACATTAGGTAAACATTGCGCTCTACCTAAACTAACAGACCGGGCAAGGAGAGCATTAATCAGAGAAGCAGCCAAGAGGCTCATGGTAACTCTGGTGGAGCTGCAGAGATTCACAGCTCAGGTGGGATAATCTGTCTACAGGACAACTATTAGCCGTGCACTCCACAAATCTGATCTTTTTGGAAGAGTTGCAAGAAGAAAACAATACAAAGTTCAATTTGCAGTTTTGTGACAAAGTTTTGTGGATACATAGCAAACATGTGGAAGAAGGTGCCCTGGTTGAACTTTTTGCCATAAATGCAAAATGCTATGTATGGCGGAAAAGTAACACTGTGGATGGTAGTGGCAGCATCATGTTGTGGTGATGCTTTTCTTCAGCAGGGACAGGGAAGCTCGTCAGAGTTGATGGGAAGATGCATGGAGTCAAATACAGGGCAATCTTAGAAAAAGAGTCTGCAAAAGACTTGAGACTGGGGTGGATGCACCTTAAGGCAGGACAACAACCCTAAACATACAGTACATGTATAGCCAGAGCTACAATGAAATTGTTTAGATCAAAGCATATTCATGTGTTACAATGGCCCAGTCAGTGTCCAGAGAATCTGTGACAAGACTTGAAAATTGCTGTTCACAGATGCTCTTTATCTAATCTGCCTGAACTTGAGTTATTTTGCAAAGAAGCTGATAGAAACATACCCCAAAAAACTTGAATCTGTAATGGCAGCGAAATGTGGTTGCATGCCACAGTTTTCAGATATTTATTTTTGAACATTTTAATTTGAATATCATTTATCATTTTCTTTCCACTTCACAATTATGTAGCACTTTGTGTTGGTCTCATAAATGCTCACATATTTGCACTGAGGTATAGACTACTATCGGCAATTCTGGTAGCTGAAAAACTGCATTTCATTGCTGAGTATGCAATGACTTGTTGTTTGTTACCTACCCGCCTTGTACTACCTACTATTGGGTAAATCTGCCTCATTTTAAAAATGTGCCTCATTTTTTTTTTTAGGAGGGGGGGGGGGGGTTGAGGGAGGGGGCTACGGGGCTGTAAGTCGTGAGAACCCCTGGTCCACATAATGAGTCTCACTGTTCAACATGTGAAGGTTTTCTGGGTTATGCTAAGCCCTCTTTCCCATTCATACATGCAACTTGTTTTAAACATGAACAATGAGACCTTTGATGGAAATCACAGAAAATCACACCACAGGTTCACAGCACAGTAACAGTCAAATTACTGGTTATCAAACAATGAGCATTTTAAAAGAATTACTGATTTAATTGGTTACAAGTGCTTTACAAAATTGTTTCCAGGTAGAGCCTCATCTGTTTGAATAATTAACTCCATGAACTGTAAATGAGAAATGCATATGGACTGTGCAGGCCTTGAGGAAAAGTGCATAGCATGTACTGGGCAGCAGAATTTCTCCCTAATAAAACTTTAATCTTTATTCCAAGACTAACTGACAGTCTGTTTCCGTCTACTGTCAACTACTGGCCTTAATCATATACACTATATGGCCAAAGGTGTGTGCAGCCCTGACCATCACACCCATACTGTATGTGGTCTTTCTCCAAACTATTACCTCAAAGTTGGAAGCATGCAGTTGTATAGAAAGTGTTTGCATGCTGCACAGTAGCAATACAAATTCCAGAAACTTCTCTGGCCTTATATTCAAACATGACAATGCCCCTGAGCAGAAATTAAGCTCCTTGAAGACATGGTGTGTTTGGTTTGGAGTGGACGAACTTATTGTAAGTATGTGACACAGAGCTCACATACTTATCACCTCAACCCCTCTGAACACCTTTGGTATGTGCCGAAAGAGAAAGACCTTTTCAAGAAACTAGGGACATTTATCTTATATTTGGTTTACTATAATCATATAATAGAAAATACTAGATCGCTGTGATTATACTGAAGGTATTTTTATTGTTGTTTAATGCTGTAAATATAACCAAGGCATAGTCAGTCAAAAAGGTCACTTAAACAACTCATGACCTTGGTTTTGTAAAGATATATTCACTATAAAGTTCCTATTGATTCAATATTCTTATGACATTAAATACAGTCTAAACACACTTAGGTATGAATGCCAAGCTTCTTAGTGGGTGGGAAACCATACAGCTGGCATGGGAAGTAAAACAATAGCCCTTGGTATTTTTCATGTTTGACTACTTCTAAAAAATTATCAGCCAGTTCCACAGGTACCTTTAGGCGACTCTAATGTGAATTAGGAAAGTCATTTTATACCAGTTCATGCTTTTCTTTAAATAGTTTCTCCATGTAATGTTCATCCGTTCTCTACTAATATCTTATAATACAGAGTCCATAGAGGTTAATAAGTGTTGGTTCTACATGAAATAGGTGCAGTTCTTGAAGCTTAAGGAAACTGTCAGTCAGTAGAAGATATACTCGGACACACACTAAAGCAGACCCTTACTCAGCTCTGTGGCTGCCAACCTATTAAAGCTGATATGGCCTGAATTCTGGGTAGAAAGTTTAAGATTTATCAGCCTAGTAAAAGAGGAGGTTGTTTGGACCAAGTGAAAAGGTTTGATATTGTTCCAGTCACAATAGTCCGAGCATGCCAGTAGCCTGTAGATGGTCTATCCCAAAAGGCCACAATGATTTCCAATTCTCTGAGAATATTTCATGCTGAATGAAAGACTTTCTTTTGCAGTTCTTGTAAACATCCTCAGAGACAAAAGCAAGATAGAGTTTTTTATTTATTTATTTTTTTTTTTATGTTGCCCCACTCAAAATAAAGAAAGACCAGCTTGAATGTATGAAGTAAAGAACATCTTTATTGATGGTAGAACAAGCATTGATTTGAAAATCTCACTATTTTGGCTAAAATAAGTATTTATAATCAAATAAGTATTTATTATAAAATAAGTATTTAAATCTCTTAAATGCAGAACAATAATTCTTGCCTGGATTTATCTAGAAAAGTAAATTCTTCAAGTTCCTGATAATGTCCATTAAGATTACCTTAAATTAAGATTGCCTTAAATAACCTTTGTGTGTTTATTCAACAATGTCCCTTCCTCAGCCAAAGACTTATTTAAATAAAGACTAGTGGAAGAAAGTTCTCACATAGATTACTGATCAGGAATGGAAGTGGAAATGGATTTTTTTTGCCAACTCACCAATTGTTACTCCCATGTGGGGCAAACATCCACAGAAAGAATATATTTACTCCAACAGAATATTATCTTTGGAATAACAGTATTCCAATCAGAAATGATTGAGTCAAGTGTTTACATGGATAATAATTACCTATTGAACAGATTATGAAAGGTTTACACCACCCCTCTCATTCCCATTTAGTTGGAGCAAGTCAGAGGTGGCAGAAGTACACACACTCAATATTCAAGTACAAGTACTTGCCTAAAATGTACTCCACTACAAGTAGAAGCCACTTCAATTTCTTTTTACAGTAAAGTACAGTATGTGTGCTACAAAGAGGCAGATTTTTCCTGGATATCTATCTGACTGAGTTCCTTTTAAATAATTTTAAAATTTTACATAGCATTTAAACATAGCCAATGTTAATAAATATGTTTGATTCATTCATTATTAATTTATATGTTTGTTCTGGTCATTTACAATTCTGCTGAAGTTCATTCACATTCATGTTATCAACGTATAAACATGTTATATTAATTATTTTCCTGGTTGGTTAAGCATGGCTGAACAGAGAGGACTGAACACTGCAAGTTTTTAGACCAAGGCCATTACACCTAGATGGTTGAATTATCTTCAGCATTGGTTTTATTGATAAAGAATAAAACACTGTGTTGGTTGGAAAATGTCTTAAAATAATAAGACATTTCATGGTAAATCATGTTATGGTTATGCATTGGACTACAGTCCAGAAGTCCTAGGTTCAAATCCCATGACCATCAAGTTGCTCCTGTTGGGGCCTTGAACAAGGCCCTTAACCTTCCACTGCTCAGATATATAATGAGATGAAAATGTAAGATGCCCTGGGTAAGGGCGTCTGCCAAATGCTGTAAATGTAGAAGGCACAGTACCACTAAATCAATTCTGAATTTTAGATGCCTTGTGCAATTTTTAATTAATGGCTAGTGTGGTGGATGTAAACCTGAAGAGTACGTACTGGACACAATAAATGAAGTCTTTCCTGCTCCGGAGCTGTAAAAGGCGGAGGACAGAAGGCTTCGAGAACGACTGGGTGCATGGTCGAGAAGGGAACTTTCGGAAGATAGTTTGGGTGAGGATGCAGAATAGCTTTGACTAGCCCAGGGGCAAAACCTGTGTTTCCCCATAAGTACTTTTTATATGCTCATAGTGGTTAACCAAGAATGTCATTTGTTTTCTCAAATTACAGAGTATATGAGAAAAATGATTGACCTCTTTGGATTACATTGCCTTACACATTCATATGATGAATACAGGTGCCTTCATCACATCATTAATTAATTAATTAATCTATTATATACAGAAAGAATTGCATGTGGAATTTGGCAAAGGAATGAATACTGTACTCCACTGTGGATCAGTCAAATGTATGAAATGGTTGCATGCTCATGAAACTCTTGGTGTTATTTAATCTGTGATAACATATTATTAACAAACAACAAAGTTTAGATTTTTTATTAATATATATATTAATATATTTAAGAGACCTTCAAGGAGTAAATGAGTTAAACTAGCTGCACAGTGAGTAGGAAGAGTGTCCATTTCAATTATAAAATGTGGTCTTGATAAGGCCAGCACAAACATC
>JAAGKR010002061.1:0-105093 GCA_011419295.1 Clarias macrocephalus | reverse complement strand
TATATATATATATCTGACTTTGACGCGGCGCCGCCCCTGTGCAGGTTTGCTGAAAAGGTGCCGTGAAACTGAAACTGTGAGAAGCGGAAAGGGGAGCGGAGGAAAGTTCACCTCTCCCAAAAGGAGGGGAAATCCATCCAGTGGTGGGCTAAACACCTTACAATATTATAAACGCAGAGCTATAATTTATTTAATTTAGTTTTTTCAAAATTATGTGAAATGTCTAATAAAAATGGCAATAAAACGAATAATCGTGAATTGGTTTAGTCCAGACTTCTAGTTGTGGGGGGTGGGGGGGGGGGGGGTTATGCAACAAGGTATGCAACAACGTTCTCTCTGTATGATTACTGTATCATGTCAATGAAGTTCTAATGATGATTAGTGTTATAACGTTAGGTTTGTTAGCCTTCTTGCTAGCCTAGTCTTGCAGATGAGGAGCTGGCAGAGCAATGCAATACACTAGGCACCACACTGCACTGTGGAGGGCACTCTGATTTCTGATTTGGACAGCGGAGAGCTTGTGCAGGAATTCAAGAACTTCCCTCCCCTGTCATCAAAAACCATGACGCTCCTTGAGCTCATCACTTTTATTCATGAAAAGGATCTATCGGAGATCTACCCCAACTTTTGGACTGCTCTCAGAATTGCACTTACTCTGCCAGTGATTGTAGCTCAAGCACAGAGGAGATCAACCATGCACATATCTGAGATCAACCATGTCTCAAGAACGGCTCACTGGCCTTGCTATCATCAGTATTGATCACTCAGTAGGGCAGCACATATTGTACGATAACATTATTGATGATTTTGCATCAAGGAAGGCCAGAAATGTCAGATTTTATTTTCTGTTTTTTTTTTTCAAGTTCAGTGTTATAATTATATTTTTCTGAAGTATGGTGTGCTTTTAAGATTATTTGTTTATTTACACAATATTTACCTATATTTTATCAGTATTTTATGCTTAATAAATGTAATATGTAAAAGACAGTACATTTATTCAAGTTCCAAGATTTTTTGTGATATTGTTTTGTGATTATTGAGTGATTTGTGTAATTTTCAATACCTAATAATAAAGATTGTTTAGACGTCAGTAAGGAAGTAATATGGCCCAAGTCACATTATTATTGACGTTAGAAATTTACTGGCAAGTAGCTAATAGCCATGCATGTTTTTATTACATGGTAACACAAATGTGAATCTTTGCTTAGTACATGAGAATGTTACGGCCCGTTTGCTTCCCCTAAATATTTAGCAACTTTTCTAAAATTATACTAGTTTTTTTTTCATGTAAAGAAACAACTTGAGCAGATGCCCTACAAAAATGTAAAAAGTCTATTTTTCTGCCTCACCTTACTGTACCTCCGTGTTTTTGTCTCCCCCTGGTGGTGGATCACCGCGTTAGCGTTATTCTGCTAATGCGCATGCCCAGTCACGCTCCACCCTCGTCGTTCCGGTTGAACTTGGTGGTTAACGCGAAGACGTAAAGAGCCGAACTGTTGCAGGTAAATAGCGAAAACACAAAAGACTGTTTCTTGCTTTCGATCTTGTGTAAAATAGTAGCACGCGAGCGGTTACCCACTTGTATCCATTTGTAGGTTTAATAATTCTATAAGGTATTAGAGTGCATGTGGTAAAGTACGCAAATAGTCAGTGACATGTTGTGAAAACTAGATGTAACGCTGATATTAACTTAGATGTGTTAGATTTGTTGTATTCGCATAGAGTAGGTCAGTTATCGTAATGATATTCTCTCAGATTATAGCCTTGCTGAGTAAGGGACATGAACCTGCTCTGCTGGACATCGATCGCAAATACTTGCATGTAAAAGAGTGAACTGTGGACTTAAACAGCAGTTTTAATCCCTAATCATTTAATCACAGTCTACCACTGACAAACCTCTACCTGATTTTTTTCAAATATGCCGAATTTAGATCTACATAGTATAGCAAATAATATGAGAACAGAATTGTAGACCTAGCAGTGTGGTGTTTTCTTCATTCAGGATGATAGGAATTGTATGAATATAAAGTGCTTTATCTCTCATTGATGGACCTGATTCTCATCTTAGACCTCCTAAGACAAAATGGTGTTGAGGCCAGTCATATCCAAGCTGCATGGCAAACTAGTTGTTCTGGCCAGTGGATCTCCAAGGCGACAAGAGATACTGACCAACATAGTAAGTGTAAAATGGTTTAATGTGAAAAACAACAACAACAACAACAACATCATAATCACCATGAACTAGTATTCATTCTGAGTGTATGCAGGGTTTACGGTTTGAAGTGGTGCCCTCTTGGTTTAAAGAGACTTTGGACAAGGCCTTGTTTAAAACGCCTCATGAATATGCAGTGGAGACGGCAAAGCAAAAGGCCATGGAAGTGGCTCGGAGAATGCCACATGTGAGTCTGCGGTTTTCTGTTTCTATAATTTGCACCCCAATTTTCAGGTTAGAGTTGTCAGTTGTCTAGCTGTTTATATTTGTGTCTACCCTTACATGTCCTGGGCATAGAAACACCTGAAAAAACCAGATGTAGTGATTGGAGCAGACACTGTTGTGGTAAGTAAGAGTGCAATCTGTTAAATGAAATTTTATTAATGACTGTATAAACATCCTAGTAATTGTCTATGTTCTTATTTCCAGACAGTGGATGGTTTAATTCTGGAAAAGCCTGTGGATAAGCAAGATGCCTACTGCATGCTGTCTAGGTGCTTTTGCTCTAAAACCTTCAAACTAGATATCAAACTGTATTTAACATGTATATCACGTGCTCTATAGAATAAATGACTGTACTTTATATTCCACATATGCATTGCAGATTGAGTGGAAAAGAGCACAGTGTTTTTACAGGCGTGGTCATAGTCATCTGTCATGAAAGAGAGGGTAAGTTACCTGAAATTTAAATGTTTACCTGCATGGTATTCAACAAGGTCTCAGCTGGCAGATTGTTTGTGTATCAGGTGGAGAAACAGAACATGAAGTGGTGGACTTCTATGAGGAGACGAAGGTGAAGTTTGCAGAGCTGTCTGAAGAGATGCTTTGGGAATACATTAACAGTGGAGAACCCATGTGAGTTACGTTTTCAGCTGCTGTACTTGCTATTAATCAGTACAGTGTACAATTAGTTTGATAATGAGAGGTTAAACACTAAAGTTTCACTCTATGTCCTTTAGTACATTTCAATATTTATGTTTGCTTTAACTTCTTAAATAGTAGAAAAATGTGCAATATTTTTTATAATTTGGTTACAAGGTGTTGTACTGTAGGTAAGCATTTTAAAATGTAATTACCTAATTTACTGCATCAGCTTCAATCTTTACCAGCTAATGACATAATGTTCAAATCCAATTATATGAATAGTAAAGAATGTGTTTTCTGGCCAAAAACTTCTTTTAGGTGTTTTTGAAAAAAAAAAAAAAAAACTGTTCTGTCCTTTGTCTTTTATAGGGACAAGGCAGGCGGTTATGGGATCCAGGCATTGGGTGGTATGTTAGTGGAATATGTGCAAGGAGATTTTCTTAATGTGGTGGGCTTCCCAGTAAATCACTTCTGCAAACAGCTGGGAAAGATTTACAACAGTTCACCTGAGAGCCATGCTCGTAAGATACAGCACGGTAACATGACTGCGTGTGATGGACCGTGCACCGTTGCCCACGTTGGCAACTTTAACTCAGTGGGACCTGAGTGTACCAAGAGCAACACTGAGGGCTTCCCCCACAGCATAGTAGAACTACTTGATGGATTTAAAGCTTCAAAGGTGCAGTGTATTGATTGTTCATTATTAATTGTGTAGCCAAAAGGTGTAAATGAAATTAATTTGATGTTGAAGTCTTTGAAATATGATACAACATTCCTGTAGTGACCAATTGATCCATATATTCTCTCTTTAATCCCTATCTATTTTGAAATGAGAAACTGTATAAAGAAAAACAGCTAGTTTCTAGTTTAGCAGGCAATATACACTATCAAAAATGTTTTAAAACGTTGCACGATAGACAGCGTTTTAGGTGTGGAATTTAACATTTCACTTGTTCATACCCTAAAAAAAGTCTATAAATTTGTTGCGCTCACAATATCATTTTCTTTTAAAAATCTTTTAAAAATCGTTTCAAACTTGGATTATATTAAATAAAATTATATTTTGGATTCAGCAAATCTACCTTATATATCGACCTGGACATTTTTAGCAGGTTGTCATCCACTTTTCCCTTCTTTCTCAAGTTGGGGTCTTGGCAAAACCTAGCAGCATCCATGTTCTTCTCTGACAATGCTGGCTTTCTGAGGTCTTTTAGCTGTTTTCCCACATCTTCCCTTTGCAAATACTCATATCAAACCCTGCTGGTGCCTTTTGAGTGTCTAGATGAAGTGATTTTTTTTCTCCTTCAAAATGGTTATGGCTTTTGCAGACAATAACTTGATTCTAATTTCACATATTATTTCTACCAGACTTTGTTTATAGCAACAAAACTGGGAGTGTTTGATGTTCTGAAAGACTCTGGCCTTACAGTGGATGAAGTAGCTAATCGAATCCATGCCTCATTGCTGGGCACTGAAAGGTTACTGGATGCTACTGTATCTGTAGGGCTACTACATAAGTTCAAATGTGAAGAGAAGTATGGTGAGTATTTTTTCTGCAATATGCATAAGCTTAGGAGCTACTCATCATAAAGTAATCACATGTGAAGCCAAGTAAAGGTGCTTTAATTTTTGTCTTTGTGCTGAATATATGGTGTATATTGTCTTTCACAGTTTATAGGAACACAGAGCAGGCCAGGCAGTTCCTGGTATCAGACAGCCCCCTGTCTCTTCATGCTTACATCCTGCACTGCAATGATGTGATCTGGCCGCAATTCACACAACTAGAGAGCGCTGTTAGAGAAGGCACAACTCAGCACGAGAGGGCTCTTGGGAAGAATTCTGAAAAATGTCAAGTAAATAATGCTATTGATTGTTAATAATGTATTATTATAATACGGTAAATATTTCAGAACAGTAAAAAAAAGCAAACAAAAAATATATATTTTTTGTTGCTGTTGTTAAAGGGTGTCTATTTAAAAAAAGATGAAGTGACGATTCACTTTATGAAAGCCATGCACAGCATTGCTAATGTGACTGGAAGAGATGTGGCCACAGCATTCAATTTGTCTCGCTTCAGAACAGCCTGTGATGTTGGAGGTAGATGTGTTGCATATTTATTTTACTTTTGAAATATAAAGATTTAAAAAAATGTGTAGGACATTCTTGCTGTTAAAATGTTAAAGTTGCTATAAGGACGTGGTCCAGGTTGTCATTGTATTACTGGTATTTTATTTTTACAGGCTGTACTGGTGCCATGGCATACGAGTTCACCAAAGCTCATCCTGAACTGTTTGTAATTGTTTTTGACTTGCCAGCAGTTATTGAAATGAGAAGTCATTTCCAATCAAAAGAAAAGGATAGCAGAGTGTCTTTTGTTGCAGGTCAGTACTAAAGTTTGCATTTTCCCAAGTATTTTTTTTTTTAAGATTTAGTGTGCAATATTTTTGTATAACAAATTTAGTAGGCCTATATTAAGATAAATCTAAAAAATAGTAATGCATCTTACTTTTTAAAGACATTGCCTTTTTGCATGAAACAACAATCCTCTAACAACTGTTGTCCACCCCTATACTTGCTTCAAATGTTTTTTGTTTCCACTGTACAACATGGCAGTATTTTTCTATATATTCCTGATATCTCCGGTTCAGCTTCAGGCCAATCGTTTACTATTATTCTTGATTGCTTTCTTGTTTATTCTTTTCTAAATTTCATGATATATGAACCGTCTTTTTATTTGTAAATGTAAAATAGAGATGAACCATTTTGGGCACTTAACTATAGGAACTTTAATTATTAAATTTTATGATCACATAATTAAGTTTTATTCTGATAATCATATTAAAACACGTCCATTTTCTCTTTTTGTGGGAATAGGCGATTTCCTTAAAGATGACCTACCCAAAGCAGACCTCTATATCCTTGCACGAATTCTCCATGATTTGTCTGATGAGAAATTACATGAGTTGTTAAATAAATTGTCCAAGACTTGCATGCCAGGTAAGAACATACTGTCTGCACACCTGACCATTATTTCCATGTAAAATCAGCATAAATTCACATTCATTGCACCAAGTATTAACATAGAGTTGGTTTAGTAAGTGTTTAAACCTCTTCTGTTTTTGCACATTTTATTTAAAATGGAATAAATGTACTTTTTTGCCATTAATCTACATGCAATAACTTATATAAACTAAGCAAAAACATGGGATGAGTTTATGAAGTGCAAGGAACTTTGTGTAGACCTCCGAAATGAGCTTGCACAAACATATACAGTACTATGAAAAAGTCTTTAGCCAACCCTCATTTCTTCATGTTAAATTAAGTTACATTTCGAGATAAAAAAAATTGTGATCAGATGCTTTACTGTGACGAGCTGCAAAGTGCCTAAAGATACATTTTAATAATTGTCTGTTTATGTAATGACCTCAGCGGCAACCTCTTCCCTCTTTTCTGTTCCAATCACTCAACATTCAGCATCACTAGAATAATAATAATCTGTCGTAATTTGGTTTGTTTTTCACTGATTCATGCCTTAAGGTAAAAGAAAAGGTTTTCGTTGATCGAATGATTCATAGGTCACTGTGCAACATTGGTCTAACAATGGTCAGATACGGGGACTGGATTGAAATTGAAATTGAGATACAAAACATGGATCTTGGAACTTGGAACTTTGGCCAAAAAAAGAGCCAAAAAAGTCCCCCAGGAAGCCTGGAGGACTATTCCTCAAACAATACAAGACATTCTGTCACTTGGAAGCAAAATATTAAGAAATGAGGGATGCTCAAGACTTTTGCATAGTACTGTATATGGGCAAGTTTTACATAAAGGTAAAATTTTTGAAGCCTTAAATTAAGCCAAAAGGAAGATGGGTTAGTTCATCTGTCCATCAAGGATTCTTGTTAGTGTGCTATCTCAGAGTGATTAAATGTTTGTAGTATCTATTTGGAATTATTATTAATTTGATCCAATCAGGGACACAGTCTTTTAAGGTTAAATTAAATTACATTTCTTCAATGGCTTCCTTCTGCTTTAAGTCAATTTAAATGACATTCCTAGAGGGATAGATAGAATGAATAAAATGAATCCTTTGCTGTAAAATCAAAGAGGTATGGAACCATCAGGACTCTTCCTAAAGCTAGCTGTCTGGACAAACTCAATAACCAAGCTAGAAGGGTGTTGGTGAGTGAGTTGATCAAGAACCCAAGGGCCACTCTATCAGACCTTCAGAAGTCCACTGCAAATAAAGGACTCTGAAGGTAAGAGATTCTCTGGTTCAATGACAGAGGAATTTGAGTCATTGGGTTGAACTCAGTGCTAAGTGTAGCTAAACCAGGTACTGCTCACCAGTTGGTAATACCATTCCAGTGGGGTACTTCTCAGTGGCAGGTATGGGGGTAATGGTTCAAAATTGAGGATGAGATGCATGCATTGCATATGACCACAGACTAGGGCAAAGTTTCGCCTAGCATGACTGTAACCTAAAGCATACAGCCAAGATAAAGAAAGAGTGGCACTCTTTGGCACAAGTCTCTGAATGTTGCCCAGCCAAAGGCCCAGGCTTTGCCCCCATAGAACTTCTGTGGAGAGACCTGGAGATGGCAGTTCTTAGACACTGCCCATTTGCTGCAGAAGGTGCTTTTAGAAAGTGCTCAATAAAGGGACTAGATCCTGACTACGTGAGATATTTTATTTTTAATTTTTAATATATTTGCAATAAGTTCTAAAAACTTGTTTTTCGCTTTGACATTTGGATTATTGTGTGTAGATTGACAGCAACAAAGTAAATGTAATCAATTTAAATTTTAAATACTTCCTGAAACATATTTATATGCAACAGGGGTCATTCAAAGTAGGCAATCGATTAGGTTCTTTTTTTCTGACTGTCCTTAAATCAACATTTGAAATCTTTCACACTCAGTCCATTGGTTCCAACTGTGTGAGTTTTATTTACATCAGCTGATAACCCCTTAGAAGAGCTTTGCAGCATTCCAAAGTTACAGTAGTACTGGTCATTCATTAAAGAGAAGGTACCGTTTGTGTGTTACTGTGGTGCAGGCTGTGGGTTGCTGCTCTCTGAGATTCTACTGGATGAGGAGAGGACCAGGCCGAGTCGGGCCCTGCTACAGGCACTCAGCATGACTGAAGGCAGGCAGAGGAGTGTCATCGAGTACTGTAACCTAATGAAGAAGCATGGCTTCAGTCTCCTACATACCCGATACACAGGCAACCTACTAGATGTCATGCTTTTTGTGAAAGATGGTCAAACTTAGATAGTTTGTTCCCCTGGGTTTCCATGAAAAGCTTAAAGTGTAAAAAAAAAAAAAACATTAGGGATTTTTATTCTATATGGTGACATTTAACTTGTTAGGAATTTATTAATTGTTAGTGAAATGTTCCAAACTATCTGTACATCTGTAAATAATTGTTATTAATTTCTAGAAGGTAGAATATGTATTTCATCTCAATCAATAATTTAATATTAAAAAAGGCGTGTTCAAAAGTGTCTTTTCATTCTAGAATCTACAGTATGTTCATCCTTTAAGACCTGACCATAACAGTCTATCCTGAATGAACCAAGTGTGCTGCTATGGCTAAAAGCAGGTTCTCAATATGTTCAATCAGCTATGTAGCCTACTGAAAATACAGCTTAGTCCAGTTTAAGTATCAAGCTACCTGAGCACAGGTTGAAACCTTCAAGCATGATGGAAGGGCAGAATCTAAACTTAAATTCAGAATTACCACTAATAATGCAAAGACAAACAGATCTCAAATATATCTGGTTGATTTTAGTGAATAATAATGAAGATGGAAAGTAGTTTACCAGGTGCCAAAGTAGATGTGCTAGTTTGACCATCACAGCCTGTGTTTTGTCAGCTAGAAGCTGGTCAGTCTAGACTAAATGTGACAGAGAAAAATGAATATGAATTGCAGTATTGTCTTTCAGTTAACAAATGGAGTGAAGTGGCATATATATATATATGGTTGGGGTCATATTTGTATAGTTTGTCTACCAAACGAAAGAATGTAAATGCAAGCACATTTGCCAGTGTGGATTTCAAGTCTCGGACTTCGTCCGCCAAGTTCTCGCGATAAGTGATGCTGCACCTGCGCGGACGGACGGAGTCTGCGCACAGCGGCCTCTGCAGCTGAGTAGCTCATCACCGTTCGCTGGCCTGTCAACGCGCGTGCATCTAAGTTCATTTTAATATAAGGCGCCATGGCTGACGCAGCTGTATCATTTGCAAAAGATTTCCTAGCCGGTGGGGTTGCGGCCGCTATTTCTAAAACAGCCGTCGCGCCAATCGAGAGAGTGAAACTGCTTCTGCAGGTGAGAAGAACATTTTGTTCCCACATCTTATCGACAGAGCACTTTATAGGGTCTCGCCATAGCTGTGGTTATTTAAGAATTAAAAGTTCTTTATTAATGCATGTTGAGCCCGGGTGACTTTATCCTTGGGAAGCCATGTTGGAGTCCTCTGCAGCATCTCTGCAGCCGAGGATAATCTACACTCGGCATCCGCACTAGTCTGGAGTCTGTCAGGGGTGGACCAGATTTCATTAATTACGCACTGTAGTGACACATGACAGCTTTCAGCTTTGTGCCCTTCTACACAGATGTACGCCTGCGCTTTGTCCTTGTGGATGTAGGACTAAAAGACGCATTGATACGGAACGGTTAACTGACCCTCCTTGCATGAAGTGCATGGCCCCGTTTCTTCAGTCTAGTGAGCGTGACTGTGAACCGAGCAACATGAATCGACTCCGAACTGATTCGAAGTTTCGAAACCTGAGTTTATACCCACGTGACGCTGGGATGAGAGGTACAGTGAGACAGAACGGATGGAAGGGGAAATATCTTACATTTCACTCTTGGACCTAGCTGATGCAGGCATCACGGTGACTTTGCCACTCCATGGTCTAGGGTTCGATTCCCATCTTCAATGTTCTTCCCATACTTGGTTGGTTTCCTCTGAGTACTCCGGTTTTCTCCCACAGTCCAAAGACATGCAGAATAGGTTAACTGCTGTTCCCAAAAATGACCTGTAGTGTGTGTGTGCCCTGCGATGGATTGGTACCCTGCCTTGTGCCTAAAGTCTCCTGCCGTAGGCCCCAGGCCCCCCCTTAACAGGATACAGAATAAGCTGTACCGGATAAGCTCTATATAAGATGAATGAATAAATGAACATAGGTGATGCTTTCTATATTTGTATAGAGTAGATGTGGAATATTATTCTAAGAGCATAAACTTTGGCTATTTGTTCACGTTGTTTAGCAACAACAAAAGAATAATACATCAGTTAATGCTAACTATTTAAGTTTTTACAAGATACTATACATTTTACCAAGAATACAGACACAGTGAAGCGTTGGTAGTGAGTAGTTGGGAAGGAGACATGAATAGAGCAGTGAAGGATTGAACAACTTACTTTATTACTTGTAAATACAGCCAAGAAAAGGATTAAGACAAAACAAAAAAAAGAGATGTGGGGAAAAAAACAACAACAATGATGATTGATGGTTGTTGGAAACAGGTCTGGATTAAGACAGCAAACTGGGCCAAGCATTTTTGCTTCACACAGCCCACCACAATCAGTGGGACTTTCGCCATCAGGACACTATACTTGCTTCCAGAAGCAGTACCATACTCATCTCATCTTCATATTCTATACCGCGTTATCCTGTATTCAGGGTCGCGGGGGGCCTGGAGCCTATCCCAGGAGGCTTAGGGCACAAGGCAGGGTACACCCTGGACAGTGTGCCAATCCATCACGGGGCACACACACTTATTCACACACTATGGGCAATTTGGGAATGCCAGTTAACCGAATCTGCACGTCTTTGGACTGTGGGAGGAAACCCACTAAGCACGGGGAGAACATGCAAACTCCACTGACACAGAGACAGGAATCGAGCCTGGCTTGCAATCGAACCCAGAACCTGGAGGTGCAAGGCGACAGTACTTTTGCACATCTTCATCAAGGGAATCCTCCCCGAAGTTACGACTGCATCAGGGAGCATTGCTAGATACAAAAACTATTTCAAATCGCTTATGCTGTGTTACTTAACATTGACTGACTAAAGGATCACCAGCCGTAGATAAAGTCTTAATTTCTAATAGTGTTACAATTTCCATCAACATCATCATCATACATTGGCACACACATTACATTCCTGCTCCCTCCCTGTTCATCATGAAGCTACAAACTATGGATCACTTCAGCAGAACTCCTGATGCTCCTACTCGCTCTGTCCATTCTAAGCTTCCCTGTAACACACTTGCTCTTCTTGCTGTTCCGCTCCCTGGCATTGGCTAAGGTTGGCCATCTCTTCTCCTCCAGGTTTTATCTGTTGCTGCAGTGTTGGGTACTGTCAGTGTTAAAGCTATTGTAGCCCCTGAAGCAAATATCTGTTATTTTAGCACATTTGGTAGCATTCACCTTTAGATTTTATACCTCTCTGCAGTCATCTGTGCTTAGATGGCCTCATTCATCAGGCATAAAAAAAATTATGACAACTCCATGGTACAGTATGTTTACTGTGTGTTAGCCTACCAGGAAAATGTCTGTTATGCCAGATTACTAGTCCAACTCTGGTTGGGAACAGCAGTGATCCGTCATTGGTCTTAAGGAACAATGATCAGAGATTGGTTGGTGGGAACAACTGTGATCCATGACTGCTCATTGTTTCAAACATGTGCAACTAAATCAAGCATCACATGCGTGTTGTGTCGACTGAAACTACTCTCTCAACTTGCATAAACATCAGTTTTAATTATGTTTTTTTAAAAATACAAAATAACGAAATAAATCATTCATTCACAGTAAAAATATTTTGTTAATATATAAGTAATTGGATCCCTTACCTAAAGAAATGAAAGTACACGTGCAAATATAAAAAAAATAAACCAAAAAAAAAATGAATAAATGAAACTACATAAGTTTAATTTGCATTATTATAAGTTGAATGTTTCTCATATCATCAGGGATCAATAAACAAATTATGGCCTTTTAGTTCTAAAATCGTGCACAATCTCTCTCTCTCTCTCTCTCTCTCTCTCTCTCTATAAACTTTTTAGAACAGAATAAAAAAGAGGAAAGTTTTTTATTTCTACAATTGTCTATCATCACTACTTGAAACCATCCATGAGCAAGCTACACATAGACAATTAACATGTAAAGACTGGACTGTGGGCTTCTGCAGTGTAATTTAATTATAGACTGCAAAATGCTTGGCAAAATTCTTGAAATTGTCAACTTACTTGTTTCACCATGCAGGTGCAACATGCCAGCAAACAAATCAGTGCTGACAAACAGTACAAAGGGATTATCGACTGTGTTGTGAGGATTCCCAAAGAGCAAGGCTTTGCCTCCTTCTGGCGTGGCAATTTAGCCAATGTCATCCGATACTTCCCCACTCAAGCCCTCAACTTTGCCTTTAAGGACAAGTATAAGCAGATCTTCTTGGGTGGCGTTGACAAGCACACTCAATTCTGGCGCTATTTTGCTGGAAACCTGGCATCTGGTGGTGCAGCAGGAGCCACATCCCTTTGTTTCGTCTATCCCCTTGACTTCGCCCGTACCCGTTTGGCAGCTGATGTGGGAAAAGCCTCCTCCTCTAGAGAATTCAATGGCCTAGGTGATTGCCTAACCAAGATCTTCAAGTCTGATGGATTGCGAGGCTTGTATCAGGGCTTTAATGTGTCTGTGCAGGGCATCATCATCTACAGAGCAGCTTACTTTGGGATCTATGACACAGCTAAAGGTAAAGTGTCCCCACCGTTAGCATGATAGGAGTGATGTAACTTTAAATGTATGCTCACATACTCATTCACATGTGTTGGTTCCTGTGTGTGACCATCGACAGGCATGCTTCCTGATCCCAAGAACACCCACATTGTGGTTAGCTGGATGATTGCACAGAGTGTCACAGCAGTGGCTGGTGTGATCTCATACCCTTTTGACACTGTGAGGCGTCGCATGATGATGCAGTCTGGACGCAAAGGAGGTAGAACTGTCAAACAAAACTTTTTACATACACATGGAGTTAAAAAATTGAGTACAGTCTATAACACTGTAACTTGAGTAAGGTCTTTTCACTGCTCCCCAGAAGGAGAGCGTTTATATGAGTGTAAGCCTTTGTCTTTTGTTCTGACAGCTGACATTATGTACACCGGGACACTTGACTGCTGGAGGAAGATCGCACGCGATGAAGGATCCAAAGCATTCTTCAAAGGAGCATGGTCTAATGTTCTCCGGGGCATGGGAGGTGCTTTTGTGCTTGTGCTATATGATGAATTTAAGAAATTTGTTTGATCATATCAGGCTAATAGTATGAATACAAAAATCTATCGTATAACAGATCTAATTGCTAAAGTTTGTCATGCTTTCCTTAAACATTGTTCTCTCTGCAGCGTGTAGCTAGGTATCTATGTAAAAGGCCAGCATATATCCGTTATATAATTTAATCTGTGTAGCATTTATTTAAACACTATGCGAAATAGTCTCTATATTCATATAACACTGCACAAAACCAAATATGTTTGGTTATCTTTAATAAAATAGAGTCAAGTATTGTTTTCTTGTGTATGAAGACTTGTCACATAATGTGCAGCAATGGTTTATCTTCACTTCATTAAATAATGAGAAGATTGCAACATACTACTTAAAGTCTCTAATGACAAGAACAGAAAGACTGATAAAGTATCAAACACAACAAGTTAAAATTTTAGCCATGAAAATTTTATTCCTCCCACCCAAAGTTGGATAAACATAGGCTTGGCTGATTCAGAGATATATTCAACATGATGTTTAAATATTCCTCCTTGTACACTGGGAATATTCAGTGTAGTTAAAGACTCCAACACTGTTACCACACAGCTAGAGGAATGGCCTTCGCCTGGACGATATGACAAGTAGCTTTTTTTTTTTTTTTTTTTGTGGAACACCGCTTAAAGTATTTTCCTTCTGAAGCAATGAGGAAGGTTGTATTTTCATGGTAATTTTCTTGTCAAGTTATGTCGGTCTGATTTCGATTAATTAGATCCCATTATCAGAATGTGAACAATAAGGTGAAAAGGACAGTTTGTGTTTCCATGGAACAATGAAATGAGACATTTCTGAGACATTTGCAGAAAAGTTATTCTTGACCAGACAGCAGGAATGCTTGTAAACACAATAAAAGTGAATACCTCAGATGCTTCAATGTGTTTTTTAAAATTATTTTTATTATTCTAAAGTGTCCTTTTTACTTCAGTACAAATATTCAGTACAATATATACTGTGTGTATATGTATGTAGTATGAAAAATTTTACTTTTTAAACAAAATGTAGTATTTCCTATTTTCATATCATATACTTTCATTCTGGTGATATCATTATGTGAACACTGTACACTGTGATACTGGTAATATTGCATAGTTTTTTTCACTGAATTTATATTGTACTATGAATTGATCCCCTATTCTCAGATTATAAATGAATTTAAATAAGAACCTTTGGCTAATAAATGAAACAGAACCATAATAGTCCCCTTGAAGCTTTTCAAAGAGTCTGTAATCAGACTGGTCAGAAATCACAGCTGGCCACACTCAGTCTGTAATGTCTCCCAATTGTTTATCAACAGAGATTTTGCAAGTCTATGTAATGAAAACCACACTAGTCATGCAACGTATGTAGAGATCAAAGGCCAAGGTCAATTACTGAAATGACTGCAAAACTGAGCAATCTTCTGTAACACGAGCTGCCTTGTCTGACTCCCATCATACTGTACATGTCAGATAAATATTAAGTCATTTTCCTCCAGCGCGGCTCTAACAACGACGTGGGATTGCCAAGCTGCAAGTAATTATAGTACTAGTGTTAAGAGCTTTGATATTAAAATGACTGGTTTAAAACCATTAACTGTTCTCAGATAGCAGCAAATTTACAACTGTTTCCATATGTTGCTGGTATGGAAACTCTGCATGTCATGTGTCATAACCCTATCCTATCTGCCTTTTGCTACTTTAGTCAGCATTTTTTGCATCAGCTACTTGTGAAAACAGATTATTTCAGAATTTTTACTTTATATCTCATAGTTATTATCTACCACTGTATATAAATCTAGATCTGCTGAAGGTTTTTTTTTTTTTTTTTTTTTGTCCATTGGTTTACATTTATGCTAGACCCTGTAACAAATTAAATCGTTTACAAAATGGATACTGGGGACGGTCTTGCAGTTACACTCAATTTCCACATGATGGCACTGTTGCAAAGGAAATAAACACATCAACGCAGCATATTATAGAAACGTAGCCTACTGATAAAAACATTATAAAAGTTCACAAGCAAGTACAGTATTCAGACCTAAACATTTGTAAAGGCTTACATTCACAATGACCCTTCCTGGCTTGCATTTGAGTGAAGTGTCCCCATCAATTTCTCATGCACAAGTGTCTTAGCTCTCGGTTGTAAAATTTGGTTAAATTACTGCAATAGTTTAGTCTTACTGGTGAAAGAAGAAGTCTATGCTGAAGAAAATATTTTCTTATTCTACTGTTTATAAACTAAAAACATTAAAAAAAAAACTCCAAAACAAAGAGCTAATGAATTTTTCATCCATTCACAGTGTACTATGAGAGGGGTGTTTTAGCATTTTTCTTACTGTCAACCGTCTTGGTCAGGGCTTGAACTAAGGGATGGAAAGAAATGACAGGATATTAATCAATTTGAATTTTGCAGAGCAATTGCTATTAAATCATAAATACTTATTTCAAGCTATAGCAGCAACTTGTTGATAAAT
The DNA here is from genome assembly GCA_011419295.1 of Clarias macrocephalus. NCBI lineage: Eukaryota > Metazoa > Chordata > Actinopteri > Siluriformes > Clariidae > Clarias > Clarias macrocephalus. Next base: position 89,237 of record JAAGKR010002061.1, on the reverse strand, counting down.
GAAACTTTTCATTTTTAATATGCTCATATAGAGGAAAGTTCATAGTGCTACAGGGGATGCCATAAACACATGCACACCTATGGTAGTGATGGACAAAAAGAAAACATGGTCGCTGGATTAAATGGATCATTCAAACAAATCCCAGATTGAAACCTGTTCAATACACGTATCATTTTAAACTGTGACAAAATTTTTTTTAAATCATCTATATCAGCACACTTTGGCCATGCATAAGAATACAAATCTATCATGGACACATGCTCAACCACACTAGACAGTTGAATACACACACACACACACACACACACACACACACACACACACACACACACACACACACACACACACACACACACACACACACACACAAAAAAAAAAGACCAGTTAATTCTTTTCCTAATTTTCAACTGTCCAGTTTGGGTGAGTCTGCTCCCGTGAGAGCCTCAGATGCTTGTTCTTCTCTGACAGGAGTGGAACCCAATGTACTCTTCTGCCATTGAGCCTATCCACCTCAAGGTTTGATGCATGCTGAGATGCTTTTCTTCTCACCATCTTTGTGAAGAGTGTTTATTTGAGTTACTGTACCCGGCAACTTCCTGTCAGTGGAAACCGGCATTTTTCACCCACAGAACAGTCACACGTTTAAATCCATATTATTATTTTGTGTAAATTCCAAATAATATTTTGTGAAAATATTATCATCAGTTTCTGAAATGCTCAAAACCAGCTTATCTGGCACTAACAACCATTTCATGATCAAAGTCACGTAAATCCAATTTTTTCTGCATTCTGATGTTTGATATGAAGATTATCCAAGCTCTTAATCTGCAGTTGCTTTTTCGTTTTTTTTTTTTTTTTTTTTTTGCATTGCACTGCCATGAGATTGGCTGATTAGTTAACTGTATAAATGTGCAATGTAAAATGTTCCTAATAAAGTAGATAATGAGTGTATTTTGTTGTATGTAAGTAGAATGTATGATTATTGTAAAATAATAAAATAAAATATAATTATACAATAATATAATTATATTTTATTTTATTCCTTTTTAAAAACAGAACCAGTACAGTAATCTGGAAACATCTTGACAGTTGCTGAATTGCTTCTCTGTAAGCAGGCCTACTTGGAAGTGAATTTCTTATCAACTAACTATCAGTCACTCCTCAACAGGCAAGCGAAAAAAAAGTTGCATACCCCTTAAGTGTCAGTTCCGCTCTTCTTTTTGTTTATCTCTTTACCTTACTGGTAAATTGGAAAAAGTGGAGAATTTCATGTGCATTCTACCCCAACGAAACAAAACAATGCCACATGCATTTTATCACAGCAGAACCAGATAGACCTGCATGACATGTACCTAAGTGATCAAAATCTTTGATAAAGATGGCCTCAAAAATTCCATGTGAGTGAGAGGAAACAGTGGCTGGTGTGGTTTTTGTTTGACAAACATGTTTTTGTTAAAACAAAAAATACAAATTTCATACACATGCAAACTTCATACAGATTGTAGCGATCACCTAAATGAGCAAGAAGCCAACTGGTCAAAAATCAATTTGTGTCGCTCTCATCATAATAGAATATTACAAATTGTAAATGTAAAAAATAGTAAATTCTCACAAACTATTAGTTTACGCTTCATAAATGTAGTAGTTTAATCTTTGATAATGTGTGTTGATCTTTTAAAAAGGTCCCATTTTACCAGGGATTTAAAGCTCCGTAACAGAACAGAACAGAAATTTTAATTACATTACTCTGTTATGCTTGACTTGTTATGCTTAAACGTAAATTAATTCTTTTTTTTTCTTCACTTTTTTATTCCAGATCAATAAATATTAATTGTCTGCTTATTTGAGGTTTATGACTTCATTAAACTATTTGTTAGTTATCTTAATTAGTTAAATTAAACTCTTTCAGTGATGGCTGTTGTTGGCCATCCCTGTTGTTCTTAGATAAAAGTATTTTTAATATTAGATATTAAGACATTTAATTAAAAATCAATATACTTTTTTCAGTGTATTGGCTACCATATCAACCCGCTTGCTGTTACAAATACACAGTGGTATGAAAGTGATAGGCATCACGATAAAGCAATTTTGCTTCAAATTATTCTTATTACACCATTGATCAGACCTTGTATTACAATGGATTGCTCATCCTTAATATTGTCATTGTTAAGCAATTGATGAATATTGAATTTAAGCCCTAATCTAACAACCTACCATCACTGCAAGTTGATATTCGGTACATGGCAAATGTCACAGAACTCCTCATCAAATGCAGTGCACTGACCATCTCCTCCTGATGGTAGACTTTACCTCCTTCTTCATGCCAAATTTCACTCCTCTCTCTGTCTCTCTTTGCCAAATATATCAATAAATTGCCCAACATCAGAAGGCACTGAAGCAACTAAAAAATGATATGCATCTCCTGCTGCTCCCATGGCAGCCATGTTGACTTTTCTGCAGAATTTCTTTGATCCTGCGATGCTTTGATTCACTTTTCACTCGCCCTTTTAGCTAAACATATCATTGGAATTTTACTCTTTGTCCTGACAGGCCTTGTCTTTCACCGACACAAACACCCCTTCCCAGAGGAGGATCGTATAGCATAGCTGGTTTGGAATTGAGCATTTCTTTAAGACTTCTCCTGGTTCTTTGAGCTTGCCTTTCTTTATCACTTTTTCTCTTCTCCTTTTCCTGAGTGGACAAGGCATTTCAGCTATAAAAACTGCATTTCAAGGTGATAACATGTTGATCGGACAAAATGAAAGCCAAATTTTTGCACACTAATTAAAAATAGCTCTGGGATAAATGTTTATGATGGGAGTAATACTTATCATATCATTATTTTATAATGCCTGTAAAGCCATTGATTATCTGTAATTGATATGTCAGGGAACTATTCATTGATCACTTCAAGACTTAAGACACAAACCTGTTCATTTAGCTTTAGTTACACTTTTAAGTTATAGATTTAGTATTTCACAATCAGTCATTCAGTACACTGTAAACGGATTTGGTTTACCCATAGTTATAGATCAGTCGCTTAATTAGCTAATGATTAGGTTGAGTAATGCTGTGGCTTAGGAACTAAGACTCTGGGCTATTGATTGGAAGGGTAAATTCTGAATCTCAGCACCACCAATCTTCTACTATGCGGTCCATGAGTCTCTTCCGCATCAACCACTCAATATTAATCACACTGAAATAAAGCATCTGTCAAGCGAATAAGTAAATGTTCAAAAATTAACATAAAAGTAAATTCTATGAGAACACCTACTTATTGGCTTGGAGTTAATGTTAATGACTAGCAGTTTGTAAAGTAGTAATAAGAATAAACTAACCTACAACACTTAACAGTGACTCTGTTAAATAACACTGTTTCAAAGAAATTAAAGCTATGTACAATTCCATGTATTATTCGAGTTCCATACATTTTGGAATGTAAAAAAGAATGTGTTCCATACGATTGACATCGCACACTATCAGACACATTTGAACTATTTCAGCATCCACTGTCTGATAGTAATTCTGTAAAATGTTTGCCCTGAATCGTTCAAAAACTTAATTAATCTCTATGGATCTTTGAACAGAGGGGAACTTAACCCTTTTTTAGCAGTAAGTAACTTTACAAAAAGCTCCTGTACATGATTGTCATTTCTTCGTAAACACAATTTTATTTCCCACTAATTACTATCTCTTGTTGTATGATTTGGTGTAATGGACATAATTTTACTTTTACTTTTATTTTGTATGTTTTTTTCTGTTGTATTATGGCCGCCATGCATTCGTAAAAGTCATGTGAAAAAAAAAAATCTAAGTATGAACCATTTTGTAAGAATTTGTGCTAAGAAGAGTTAATATCCCGTATTTATGGAGACTTTTGGGACGCCTCATAGTACAGTACAATAACAGCATTTTTATTTCATTTAGTTTTTGCAATATAACTATAAATGAGTTGTACAATAGTAAATTAATAGTAACATTTAGTGAAATTATTGAATAATATATAATTTTATATTGCCATCTTTTGATTTTTCTTTGAGAATTTTCATCGGCTGACACATTTCACAACCTGCCATCCTACTAACCACACAGTTAATGACTGGTTTTGGTGAATGACAACGTAATCTGGAGTCATAGCCATTTCATTCCATGTGATTGTAATGACTCACACGGCCACAAAACACCCCAGCTATATTTCTCAGTATTATATACAGGAAAAAAAATTCACTAAAGTAACTTTTATGTGTGAAGCCATGTAACCACACAACACAGGAAACACATTTAACAATGTAGCAGTTAACCTTTCTATTTCTCAAACTCTAGTTTGCAATATCAGTGATCAGCAAAAATGTTAATGAAAGTTTTAGAAACTGAAAACCTCAGACCTTGCAGTAGAACATGGAGAGAGGTGCACAATAATGGCTTCCAGCTCTAGATCTGGAACTGCTTAGTTGTAGTTGACGAGCCTCGATTAGCAGGATGTACCATCGCACAGACATGCTGCACCACTAAAGAAAAATCAGCCTGTCTATTTTTAGGGGAGAGGAGAATGTTTCCAATGTTCTTAGTAACTTTCTTCTAGTGAATCAAAAACCCACAGAGACAGGATTGTTTTCTCTTTTTCCCCATTACCATTTTAGATGAAAACTGATAAGAAGTTGTATAACTTTTATACTCTATGCTTCTGATATTTGCACTTTCAGATATAACACTCATAACAGAAATAATAATGAAAAACATTACTCATCCTCAGTGTCCGTATCTCTGCTGGTGATCTTACTTCTCAGATGTGAATTTTTCCCTGTAACATTTTTCCAGTGTTCATATTTGAAACCTGGATGGTTTTCCTTAGATGTCCACATCACCCTCTTGTGGTGAACAGCTACTATGTTTTACCTGATACCAGCCTGAAAAAACGAAAATAAAACATTTCATTTAACAGCAGATTGTGGTGTAGAAAAAGCAAATGAAAACGTTAATTATTGTTCTTGGAAATTAAGACTGAAGCAATCAAGATGAGCAATCAGAGATACAGTGTAGGCAAAGGTCAACTTAATACATTAGAGCAAGGGTAATTCCCCATTTAATCAAAGTAGCAACTATAAATAACCATTTCATTTTAGCAGTTATTTATGTATGGATGTACCTACCTACCTACCTACCTACCTACCTACCTACCTACCTACCTAACAAACTAACTAATTAAACTAACTAAAGTAAACTAACTAACTAACTAACTAACTAACTAAAAATCTGCCAAAAAATCTATACACACATCAGGAAAAGAAAAACTTGTGATAAATATTAATAATATAATATAATATAATATAATATAATATAATATAATATAATATAATATAATATAATATAATATAATATAATATAATATAATATAACACAATTTGTTTTCTTCAAATGTGTGTATACATTTTTTTTCTGACTATATATCAGCTGTAACATGACAGGTTCATGGCCACCCAAGGCTCACCCATGCTAGTGGAGAACAAAGACCAGAAAGGCACCAGTATATCCATTGAACCCTACAGCCTGCCATGGCACTGGGTCCAACAGGCGAAGAACCCAAGACCACCGGTGTGGCCTCTAAACTAGATCTCACTATTATCGAGCACCCTGGGTACCGTCATGGAATCCCGTCCTGAGGTCCCGCTCTGCAATCCACAAGCACCAAAGGATCTGCTGCCATAATCCTTGTGCCAGACACAACAGCACGCCTCCAAAAGCCCTGCAGAGTCACGAATCCAGGGGCACCAGTGAAACCCAAATCTTAGGTGGTCTAAATATTAATGGTTTCAATGTCATGGCTAATTGGTATAGTGGCCAAAAGTATTTGTTATCGTCCTTTCTTAGTACTGTAGTATGCATGAGATTCATAACCTTGGGAAGTACAAACACCTACAATCATTTTACATTTTACTTTGATTATTAACTGGTCAGTAGCTGTTGGAAAATGTAATTATCTTGTTGTTGGCATTTGAAATACTGCTATAAAAGACTGTACAGTATATTTAGATCACTAACAAGTAATTTTTAAGTAGAATTAGGTATGCACTTTCTTCATTTTTTTACGAATTTTTTTTCTTCCCAAAGATACCCCCATTCATGTTATGCAAATGTGTTCTAAAATGTACAGAATGACTGTTAATTTTCTAAGAATGTAAATTCCACATTTTTAGGAAATCCCCCCCATCTAAACCTCAAATGTCTCTGATGACCACAGTTCCGCACAACATGATTCTTTTTCTTGGGATTGTTGTTTTTTGTTATGTTTCTTACATTGTGGCAGTTTAAAACATTACATTTTTATGTTTTTTTTTATATAAATATTTTTTTAAAAGTCGAAATTGGTTTGATGCTACATTAATACCTGCCATTGACTACAGAAAATAAAACTCATTTAGAATTCCATTCCTTCATATAAAGGGATATAAGGTGACTTAAATGAGGGATCTACTGTCAAAACTATCATGGAAATGCACAGACTGCTTTTTTTTTTTTCAGATCTATAGCAGTGTACTATGAACCAGTAAAAACCTTATAGCACATTGTGTGAAAAAGGAAGTGAGCGTGGTTACGTGGTAAAAGACTACATATTCTCAGTGCACTTCTTACTTCATGACAGAGTGAGCAAACCCATTGATGAGGACCAGTGATGAAGTGCTGCATTTGCTGTGTACTGTTAATCTTGTCTGTTGTACTCTGTGCCCGATCCATGATCAAATGTTCTTCAGTGGGTAAGTGGCTTTAGGTTTTTTGTACGATTATATTTTTTACCAATAAAAAAGAGAAAATATGTGGCCACTATAATAAGGAATGTAAAGACAGTGAAAATGTGTAATATTGGTGTAAATTAATATATTCTTCTTCTGCTTCTTCTTCTTCTTATTAGAATTATTATTACAAGTATTCATGATGATATTAATAGTGTTATTCTAATAAACAACAATCATAATAAAAATAAGAATAAAGTTGATATAATAATATTAATGCTAATAATACAATAAAAATACTTCCTTTTTTCCCTAATATGTCACTCAGTATGAATAAACTCTTTTGTTTAAACAAACTAATTACTGGTTTCCTACCCAAAGCAATACATTCTCTTTGGCATTTTTACAATAGCATAATCTCAGATTTACACTGGGTTTGGATAGGGCATACCCACATAGAAAGGCGCATATTACCACAGGGGCATGAGTCTAGATGAGAGCCTCATAAAGGTAAGTGCGTCATGGCACGTATGCTGAAACTTACTGAGGAGCCACATCAAAAGTCACTGCAATTTTAGGTGACACCCACGGTAGCTTGTAAATCCTGTGCAGGAAAAAAAACTCACCACAATATGATGGAATATGATAAATCATAAAATGTATTCTTTTACTTTTTTTATTTAGACATTTTTAATATGAAGGTTAATCACACACCACATAGCATACGGTTGTCGTGGGAGCGGCCAGATAAACAAAAAAGCAAGCTGTGTTACAAAACCCATGTGCAGTACCGGAGCGACTGTGAAACTTCCTGGAAGGTATTTACACATCTGAACACACTGGAAAAAAAATCACACAATTACTAATTTTAAATTAACTAAGAATTTGAGTCTAGTTGATTTGATTTTTATTCAGTCTGAACGTACCTTCTTGGTTTGTGTTTATTCATATTCTTTACAGAATTATACTGACATTTCAGGGTTCTCCTTTGAGCTGCCTGCTCCTGATATGAAAAAGAATTATGCTTTCCGACTAAGGATGAAGCTAGAATGTACCAAAAATACCTGGGGAGAATGGAGTCCGATAAAATACTGGAAGAACGATACAGGTAAATGTGTCTCTGTATTTTGGCAGCTTGGCCTTCTGGTTCTACAGTATGTGTTCGCAAATGGGTCCAATAGAAGCAAATTGCTGTTATACAGATTATATTATATGCTGTATTGTAGCTGATATGCATGTTTTGGACGCCCCCCACACACACCCACACACTTTTTTTTTTTTCAAATAGAAGCACCTTGCATAACAAAGACCTCATCACTTACTGTAAAGGATTATCTGTTGATAACGATACTGCCACTGGCGGGTTTCATGCTTGTCTATGCACTAACACATGATCGGTAAGTCTCACTGACTTTTTCAAAATAGTTCTGTAGAACTGCAGAGAGTAGCTCATAAGAACAAGGCTATCTCTTAATCTCTCTCCACAAAGGGTAAGAAGACTTGTCCTTCCTATTATTCCAGATCCAAAGCATACCCAAGAGAGAATTTTAAACATTGAACAGATTCAGGTACGGTTAAGCATTGTTAGCTGGGCTTACCAATAAAACATACCATGAAATAATTGTTTAAATTGCGTTTCTCTTTATCTTGAAAGTGGTGGAGCAACTTTGCACAAACATGTGAAGATTGCAAGATATCGGAAATAAAGATCTTTGACAGGGAGGAGGAGAAGCCTGAAATCACCCTCTTCAAGAGTGATCTTGATGAACAACCCCCTCACACTCATCCTACTCACACAGTTCCTGGAAAGCATGCTTTTGACCTTGCCACAAATAATCATTTATATTGCCTTCACTCTTTTGAAATACCTGAGGACCAAATTATATCACAGTGTTCAGCTTCCAGACAAGGCTACATCACTCTTTAAACACTGACTTTGCTTAATTAAGCATGGATTAGAGCAAGTAGAAGAGAACGAGTGTTCTACCCCATGGTACTGTGTGACTGTTTTAAGTTTGTCTACCTATTAAATACTTTATATATTTGGTCCAAAAGCTTATTCTTTACCAGTGCATATACAGAAAGCTTCTTGTGCACCCGTGTGCAACATTACAGCTGGACAAAAGAGGGCACTCTTACTTTTCTGTCGAGTTTTGAGACGGTAGAGGTGTATCAAAGGCAGTGAGGAACACACTCCTCATCACCACAGCTCACCCTAAAAGGAGGATATAGGTTAATTTGAACGCTGATTTAAAAGATTAATGTAGCTGCCTGCATAATAGATGTGTACTTTTAGTGTGATGGCATCAAAAAGCCAGGGCAGGAAGGATCTGCTTCTGCAGTGTGCTTCTTACTGCCATGATTGATGAGGAAGGAGAACAGGAAAATAAACACAAGCAAGACAGGATATTCAAACACTCATTAAGAGACACATATAACGTTAATGAATCTGGTTGGTGTTTAAGTCCTCAGCGATTGACCCGTGTTTACATCACAGGTTGCCGGTTTAATGTTTCTCTTCATGCACACAGAGCAGATACAATATCGTTTTTTTATTTGTTGTTTTGTTTTGATGATAAGATTTATATATGAATACAAAATATAAAAACAAATCTATCTTTTGTTAAGGGGCATTAAATACTTTTTAAAAATAATTTTCTGAATTTGAACTGAACCCTTCATGAACTGTGCATCTTGGCACATTTGACACATTAATAAGGAGCTTTCATTTTAAACACAAATGTTACATTTTTTTTTTTTACACTAGTATTTGTAAGTGTAAATGTGACCACTTTTACTGTCAGGTTTGTTAGGTAGAACAAGAACCAAAAGGATCACATGACTGACTACAATGACTGCACATGAGAGGAGATCTTTCTCAAGCAGCACAGAGCAATAAACCCATGTTTCAGATCAACAGAATGATAAAACTGTCATGTTAATTAATATATAAATACCTAATAGTATATTGATAATTTTTTTTGCAAGACCTTCTGGTTAAAACTGAAAAAGGCAGTGCAGAAATACTCCATGTGAACACGTAGCGTGAAAGATGTTGTGAGTGCAGAATTCCATAAAAAGCCAGAGCGTGTTTTAGCAGCATTCTATAGCATTCGTGCTTCGTTCCTCTACATACAAAGGCTGTGCTTCCTAATCTTGTAACCCAGTTTATTTAACCACAGTGTTAACTGTAATGTCTAATCTGTTTTAATATGCTTAAATATTGTTTCTTTTGACCAACTTGAGACAAACTCTAATTGAGCTTTTAAACTACTCAAAACTATAATGCTTCTTCAGAAAAAAAAAAAGGCAAGATTTTTTTAAATCAGTGTTTCATCTTTTTCTTGCTCCATGGTGTAAACTCTCTTTGATGCACAAACCTACAGCCTCAGGGTGGATGTGATTGAGCTGAGCTGAGCCGGAGAGGCTGTGAAGTATTCCACTGTAAGCACCTGAGCACTAACCGAGGGGGGCATGCAAACTGTGACCACAAAATTCTTGTGAAAACAAAGAAATTATCTAGCAGTTAGGGAATTGCACAGTGAACAAAACAGCTGCGCACAAATGAGGGCGAGTAAAAAAAAGGGGGGTTATTTAGGATAGCCATGAATAATCAGAACTGTTGTCTGGTTCTTACTTTCTGTCTTGGCAGTTTTATGTTTCAATCTTTTTCAGCACCCCCACACTGAATAAAATAAATATTTAGACGCAATTTCCGATATTCAGGACATGTGAAAAATGAAAACTTCCATCAGGTAACCATGTTTGTATTGAATAGCTTCCTTTAAAAATTGTTTCCACTGCTGGCTGAAATATTTATGCACAATGCAACTTCTTTGAGTTCAGCAAATAATGTTGTTTAATTGCTAATTTAAGTATATTAAATATGACTTAGAGTCATGTTTCCTCAGTTACACAATTATATGAGTATTTTTATAATTATATATACATAAAAGTGTAAATTTGTTCCTGGGAAATGCGAAATAATCCCAGTCCCTGGTGTATTTTTGTCTAAACGTGTGTGTATGTGTGTGTGTGTTTGCATGTGTGTAAGAAAGTGTCTAGTATCACGAACCGAGCAAAATCCAGCAGTTTTATATGAACACACACACACACACACACACACACACACACACACACACACACACACACACACACACACACACACACACACACACACACACACACACACACACACACACACACACACACACACACACACACACACACACACACACACACACACAGTAGATCAAACTCTTTGGAATGGCATGTTTTATTTATTGTAATGTTTTAGTAGGGGGAAGATTCATTATCATAAAGGCCCGGAGACATTCCACACAAAGAGCAAGCCGACTCATACTCTTTACCAGCCGCCTAAAGAACATGCAGGTGGAGCAGTGACTTGAGCTGCGCCATGATCGAAGACTAACTGCGGCGACATGACAGAAGTTGACAATGTCAAAGAGCCGTTGTATCTAGCAGATAAACTGTCCCTGAAGCAGACACTTACAGGAGATGTAAAACAGCACAATCTCTTTTCCATCAGCATTGTTTTTAGTTCCGTCGACTTGTTTTTAATATGCTAGGTCGAGTCTGTCAGAGGCCCCAGGCAGCAAATGGTGGATGACAAACGTTACTGTTGGCAAACCCACTGGAGGCTGACCAGATTGTACCTATGCTAGACTTCTTTACAGCATTATAGTTCAAAGAAATGAGGAAATCCATTCTTGTTTGACATCAAGCCTGCTCTTGGGTGTGGGCGTGAAGGTGTGTAAGTGTGCAAGTGCTCTGAAAAAAAAAAATGATGGGGGTGTAAGATTGCTGCTTAAATGCAATCTCTGCAGAGGCCTTTTTTTTCTATTCAATTATTTAAATAAAAAGAGACACTGCTATCAAAATCTTTCCTCCGTTTCTCTGAAACGCACTGCTTGGGACAAATATATAATATTTATACAGTCTTTTCACTAAACAGAGGAAATAGCAAAATGTAAAAACCAGAATCACAGCTCTTTCTATTCTCCCTGCATAGCCCTGCTGAAAAGTCTCCAGTCCACATTGTACAGAACCACTTTTCACAAAAGCTTTCTTGATAAATTTATTCCTGGCTGTTGTATTAAAATATTTTTCTCCATACTCGTCTCTCGTCTCCCATCTCTAGAGGAGGCAGCAGCAACAGCCTCCTTCATCCTGCTACTATTTAATTTTTTTTAAGCCCCAATAAAACACCCATCCTACAGGCATGTCTAAACTCTTCGCACTTTGGCACTTGATTGCATAAAAAGGTGTCACTGCCAAGCACTGTGGTAATGCCTTTAATTATGTTGAAGTCAAATAAATAAATTATTTGCTTTTCACCAGGTGAGGGTGACAGGTTTGCCAACAACTTGACAAATGGAAGAATCACTTGCAAATGAAACGTGTGAACATAAAGTACAGCGGCAGAAAGAGAGCAGACAGGGTGAGAGCTTGACAGCTGGAGTTTTATCCCCTCCTGTGTTAATAGTCTCACCTCTCGGTGCAGAATAATGCTCTGTTTGAGGAGTATGGGGTTCAAGTTGCTTCATGGCTGATTATGCTGTGGCTGATCCAGTATTCATTTGCCGTTATTGCTTGTGACCCCACCTGCTTCTTGGGACTGTCACAATTATGTTTGCTACTCCATTTTAAGCAGCCCTCAGACTCTCAGGCATGGTCATGGAAGCAGACACCAGACAGAAAAATTGTACAGAATCAAAACTTTCAAAGGACTGCTCATTCATTTATATAGTTTGTCTGCAGCAGTGGTCATCAATTCCAGTCCTGAAGGATTGGAGCAAGCACATCTTGATGATTTCCAAGCTATATATTACTGCTGTGTTAGAGCAACCAAGTTGGACTGGAATTGATGACCTCTGGTTTAGCTTTAAACCAAAAGACATGGAGATCACTGATCTTCGGCTTCTGCATTGAAAACAAAAGAATGTTCATATAAGAGAGATTGTTGAAGTGATTATTAGTTTTTGCCACTAGCATATATGAGATGCAGTTCTCTCAGTGGAGGAGAGAAAGCTGCAGGGCAGTAGTGAGAGAGCTAGATGAGGGTGGATATTATATCTAGTGATATCCAAAGGTCAGTCTCGCGATGCACTGTGTTCGTGCACGGGCATGTAGTTAATGTAAATTTTTCCTATTTCTCAGGTTATATTATGATATTCTATAGAAATGTTATTAAAGCAATATATGTAACAGATTTGTCAGAAATATAGTTATATCAGTTTACTTTTCAAATTGTGTTCTTTTGAGCAGCACCCATTCATTTATGTACATTCATCCAAAAATCATGCCAAAATATACACCCAAATATACTGGCCTTGTGCAAAAATATCCATCTGTTTCATACAAGGTGTAGAAGCAGCACAGTCTTTTACTTGATTATCTTTTCAAAATTACAAACTAAACCTTCTCATAAATGAGGTTTTACCACATCAACTATTAATGTTAGAAACTATTTCTAAAATGTGTTCATTAAAGGTAACGCCTTAAAAAGAGAGGGAGAGAGAAGAAGAAAAAAAGGTTATGAATATTTCCAAAAGAGTAAACCCTGAGATTTCTTTCTTGACATCTCAAACATGTGAGAGGCATCACATCAGCCCTGACTTGCAGACGTCCCAAAGATGCACTCACACACGCAGACAGACACACATGCACCATTGTCTGAGGCGGATGATGCCTCTCTCTCCTGGTTGTGCTGGAACACTCCTGCTCACTCTGGAAGTGATGTTTGTGCGGCTGACACGTATGATCCTTTAATCTCAGGTTTAGCTTGTTGAGCATCAAATTGAAATATCCTGAACAGATGTAAAAACACATGTGAGCCTTGGCGCACAAGCTGCACCAAGCTTTGTTTCATCTGCTGATGATTGGGAGCCTTAAGGAGATCTTTTTAAAATTTCATCACTATTCAAAAGGATAATTAATACGTACCCCCAGGCTTTGATTATGCTCCACACAGTGTGTTCGGCTGGTGTGGAGATAATGAGATGCTCATCAGGCGCTGCCGGTGCTCCCCAACAAACACGCTCATGGTTTGCATAAAAATACTTAAGATTCTGATGAGGTAGCGTTGTGAGCTGCGCACAGTCCCATTCTAATTTGGATCACAATGAAGCCGACTCAGTCTGCTGATGTGCTACATGTGCTGGGGTGCTGCCTTTACATGGAGACACCTGTCAGACTGCAAGAACGCATTCCTCTTCTTGGTAGCATGTGTCGTCACTACTTTTCGCCCTTTCCTTCCTTGGGGACGATGGAGGGTGCTGAGACGATGAGGCCAGGGTGGACACGATGGAAGTTTCAGACTGACAGGTGTCAGGGTAGATTCTAATGAGCATTGTCAGTTGGAATGATTTGGAGCAGCCATTTTCTGTTCCAGTTCTTTTCCCAGGAAAAAAAAAACAACAACTCACCCCTGACCCTGGTGTTCCCTAAACAGCTGAGTTAAGGGCAATTATCGGGCCATTCTGTGTGACAGCTGCTGCACTCTGACTTGGTCCAGACGCTATAAAGTGGGATGTCCTAGGTTTGTAGACGATCTGAAGGGAATCATAGTGCTACATGGTCTTCTCCCTGGGGAATGATATAGAGCACGTGCAGGAGGTAATGGCTCCATCGTACTCACATCGTTTCTGTATATAGATAAGAAACATGACTCTACTAGATTAAAGGATGGCTGACTCTTTCCCTGAGTCACACCCACAGATGCCCATGTCATTCCCTAATGACACCGTAGGGAACAAATGAATAAGGATAGAAGAGATTCACTTGTATTTAAGATGCCTTACATAGATAGGGGAGTATAATAACATTTTGTGGCCTTGCTGTTATAATATCTCTCATTCTATCTTAACCCAAATTAAACTGGATAATGCTAAGCCTAGAACTGCACTTATATACTACATATATTATGACTGCAGTTATATACTGCAATTATATACTAATTTCTTGAGCCATGTCTACTTTGTTTTAAACAACAGTCAAAGATCTTTAAAAAAAAAAAGTGAGCTGCTTTCTCCTTGTACAGAGAAGGCATTCAGCATTAAATAAAAGGTAAAATATGCTGCATAAAAGAACAAGGTTAGAATGATGTACAATGCTTTTTTTTGTGAAAATCTCTTCATGGTTTAAAAAAAAAAAAAAAAAAAAAAAACCCTCTCAGCATGGTGCCCAAACATACAATAAGTACCTCTGTTTGGGTAAAAGATGGGCTAATTAATTCCTGTGGGTTAAAGAATGCACATAATAGTCAATCACCAGAGACTACAGTGAAACCCTACTACATACACACATATGCATATATTGCCCCCTGCTGTGAGCTCTTTCTGTTCATGCTGCAGATGCAAGATAAAGGGGCTGGGTATGCGTTCAGGTAGTCATGCAGTGCTCAGCCCTACATGAGGAAAGGCTGGAACAACCATTGTGTACTTGACAGTTCCCAGGCCATGTGATATAAATATAAAAATATAAAAAAATGTCCTCCATTGGTTGTCTATTTCTGAGAAAGACCCTGAGTGGAGACCATGAACTGTAGTCCATGCTTAAAACATGTACATATTCATGTTAAAAGAAGCTAAATACTAATGAAGTCAGTGACTGAGCAACAGAAGGCAGGTCCCAGCGAGACTTGCTCAGTAGCCTCTAATGATGCATACTTACTGATGTATTTATGTCAGAAATATTTAAATATTAACCATTATACACCATTGGATTTTTCTTCTTTTTGTGTACTTGTTCAGCCTATACGTTTCTCTCAATTTTTCAGCAGGTTTATGCTGCAGCTACCTATCTAACACCAACCAAAGTGGAATTGGCTCAGAAGACTGTAGTCAAGCATTAGAGCTGACATTCACAGAACGTACAAAAGACTGATTGATGTTCAAGCTCATATTTGCTAGGGGCCCCCATGGCACTGTAATGCTTTCCCTTGTTATTCTGCTGTGCTGAGCATAGAAGAAAGCCACAGCATTATCTGTATGGCTGCAGCTCTCCCAAGATGCTTCTCTATTATGCCTCTTGCAAGAGGCATCTGCGGCAGTAATCATTTTGAACTTCACAAGGGCTTTTACACGAAAATAATTCGATCCTAGCCATCTGCCCCTGTGTGATGGATACATGTGTAGAGACATGCATTTCTGACAACACCATGCCCTTTCTTCTCCAGACAGATAATAGTGTGTCAGTGTCAGTGACTGGAAGTGCTACATGTTCGTCCTTGGCTAAAGTGACATTTCAGAGGGTCTGGGGACCTGTGAGCAGTGGCAGCTTGCATTCAAGGGCCCTTCAGTTCAGTTCAGTGCTTAAGATCAGTTGATATTAGCTTTGTGTAGAAGAAATAAGCAAAGCACAATTCAAATAGGTTCAAATGGGCCTCTATTACATAAAGCATTCGAATAGACCTCTGGTAGTTTCCGGAAGCTGAAGCACTCTAGAAGCCATTCGCTAGCATTAGACTTGAAGGAACAATAGCAAAACCTGGGTGATATACAGTACATATTATATACTGATTCAGCAATTTTACTCTCTGTGTCATACAGTGCAAGCCCATGTTTCACATAGATTTTTTTTAAACATTGAATTTTCACTAAAGTTTACACAGATTCCAAGAAAAGCCTCTTAGATTAGGCTAAATTGACAGTTCCACTGGTTCAAGTTTAGGTCTCTAAAACCCACTCGCTGCACTCCTCTCAGCCTGAGTGACAAAGACTGTGCAGAGCCTCTGAGCTGCGGGCCAGATCGGCCCTAATCCTTCTACCCTCCTCTCTCAAGTCAATGAGTGTCAATCAGTCCTTGGCTAGCGCTCACATTGGCAACAAGTTCCGCATCCTTAGAAAACAATTATGATTGGGCTGTT
The DNA here is from genome assembly GCA_011419295.1 of Clarias macrocephalus. Taxonomy (NCBI): domain Eukaryota; kingdom Metazoa; phylum Chordata; class Actinopteri; order Siluriformes; family Clariidae; genus Clarias; species Clarias macrocephalus. The sequence goes on along the minus strand of JAAGKR010002061.1, from coordinate 72,620 downwards.
GTGAAAATTGATTCCCGGGTTGACGAGCCTGACGCGCACATTCTTCTCGGGCTGGTGGGGTCCTGCCATGGGAAGCAATTACCGCTGAATGCCAGCTGACAGCCTCATTCCAGAGTGAGTCAGGCCTGGCTTGATCCTCAGGCACTCTCTAGGCAAATTGTATCCTCACACTCATCTCAAACCTCTTACCAACTGTTGGCTTCTATCAGGAAAATAGATTGTTCCCTTTGTTCCCACAGCATGTTGGAGTACAGGATGGACATGTCGTTTCAACAGTAAGGAGCTTCTTTAATTTTAATGTCTGGAATATAAGCTGCAGCTGAGGGCTGCTGTAGTGGGTCAGAGTTAAAGCTCTGGAGTTCCAGTCATTGGACTCAGAGAAGACTGGTAGATAAGAGCTCCATGAATTTGACAGGCAACCTGTCTCTGAAGATCGAAGCACAAAATCCAGCTCCAAAATCTGCAGAAACAATACCAAGCCTTTGGTTTACGGTGAATGACTGTAGATGATAAACCTAAAAGAGTAGTTCTCAATTGTACATGAATAGAAAATCGCTAGATCTTTCAGCAAGGTGTAATGTGCTTCTCTAATTAAAAATAGGAATTGACAGCAGAAATATACACAATACCTTTACTCAATATTTAACTGATTTAAAACAAGTAAACATAAACTGCCTGTCGGCCCAGTTATAACTAAACCTTTAAATAATTAAAAAGTAGTTTCTGATGTGTCCAATAATAGATGTAAAATGGTTCCCCAAAGGTTCTAAGCATTTTAAATTGGTAGTATTTGGACCTTTTTCTGAAAAGGAAACCTAAAAAAAAATCCTGACAGGAACAAACTGAGCAAAACGTTAGGGTCCTAGATTGAATAGTTCAGAGATTTTTTTTTTCGTAAATATTGAGTTTCTAAAGTAGTTCTTCATAAAATACAGTACAAAAATAACACTGTAGAGCATATATGATTATAAATGTTTGCATATATTTAAGTTGTGCTTTCTTTAATGCATTGTGAATGTTTATTAAAACAACATCTTCAAGCCGAATTAAGCCGAACTAAGACTAATCACATTGTAACTAATACAGGAGAACAAAATGCCTGAATTCCACGAAAGGGAGAATCCCAACCAGACCCTAACTCTTAACTGTCAGTTTCCTTATTAATTTAATAAACACATCAAGGCACAGTTCAGTGAACCCTTTAATCACTCTAATTCATGCATAGATACGCTCTGTGGCTCCCCTTAGGTTTTTTTTAAGAAGGCTATTCTGAATGCTGGAGAACACATAAATTAAAATATATACCGTCATTAACTAATTATCATGCAAATAAACCAGTACCAAATCACTGTTCATTTCTGCCAGAGCTTCAGCTCAATTCCCCAGCGTGTTTAAAGCTGTCCGTGGTGCAATTAGAGACGGAGAGAAAGAGAGCAAAGCAGCTCAGCACAAAGAGGCAGAAACGGCTGTCACTTATTCACTGTCAAATTAATTCAGTTTTTTCCCCCTCTTGCCATCTCAGCACCCTCGTGCGCCATGTCACCTGTCTCTCTTTCCACAGTGCTGATAATAGGTCAGAGAAAAAAGCGAACATGAAAAACAGCAACAGCGAAGAAACGACATAATGTTGTTTCATCATTACCTGACCTGTTGCTCTGCAATATGCCACTGCAAATCCTGAAAATTCACACAAGATCCTACAACAAACTCAAACTCAACAGACAATTCTGGACTTGGCAGGGGAAGCATCGTGTAGCTAACTGGCAAAAAAAGAAAAAAGAATTACAATGATTAGCCAAATGTGGACTCGTATGCAAATATGGCAAAGAAAATATATATACTCTATATTTAAAAAAAGTTTTATTTAAGGGAAAATTTAAAACATTATATATATATATTACATTACATTACATTTATATTACAACCTGCAAAGTACAATGCCATGACAGTGTAATGTTTTGCCACTCAGGATTTTTGGAAGCAGAAAGCTTTGCATAATAATTATGCAAAGCATAAAAGCTATGATTCCAGATTTGACATTTGCCACACAATTTAGACAATATCGATGCCTACAAGGTACATGCTACATAGGCTGTCTAAATAATTCGTTATGCTGCAAATCATACCATTACACCCCAAGAATATTGTGCAAAATGTAATTAATGTAATGTTTCATGGGTAATGTTGCCAGCTCTCATTTATAAAAAAACTTGATATACAGCTAACTGATTGACAAACAAAACGACTGACCCTTCTTTAAAGACCTAACTTTTTAATAACTGGGGGTTAATGCAGGCCCTACAGTCCCTTTATGTGTTTTTATCATCACAAAAATGTATTTAGTTTAGTAGCTATGGCCATGATGCATAGCTTGTTATACAGAAGTAAATTTATGTACAGAGATTTTATCCTCCTTAGCTGAATCTTTTTTTTTTTGTTTGTTTGTTTGTTTAGATTAATGGAATCAATGCATTTTATTTGCAGTATTCAAATCCAATGCAGTTTTTCTCTAATGCTACACCACAATTCTTGCTAAGTCTTTTCTGCACATAGATGAATGCGTGTCTCCCTAACCTGGTTTAAGCCTATTTATATATTTATCTTTTTCAGTTCTAATCAATAATAAACAAAGTAAAATGTTTGCATTTCTTTTTGATCTGCTTATTTCCACAATGCCTTCATATGACTTGCCTTCCAATTTCTATTTTATATTATTTAAATTCTAAGTTATTGAATAAGGCTATGTGTTATTAAAATTGACATTGTGAGAAACTATCCAAAATGACAAATTAATTAATGTTTTAAAAAAGTTGATAAATCAGCAACTAAAGAGAATGATTATTATGAAAATATTTATGAATATATGAAAATATGAGTAACAGACAGTCGTCTTCTAGCATTGGACCAATATTGTGGTTATTGTCGTTGACAACCAGTGAGCTGGATTGCTTTTATGGTGTTTAGCATGCAATTTACTGTAGATGTATAAAATAGACCTGTTTAAACTGTATGAAATAAAGAGACATTGCAAGTCATGAGAAATTGAATGTATTTATTTATCTATTTTATTTTGTTTTATTTTATCTTATTTAATTACATTTTTCTATTTTAAAGGGACAGGTGGCATCCATATTGAAGGGACAAATTCCTTTTTGTCACATATGTTAACAGACATGGACAAATAGTTCATAAACGAAAACAGTTTTTTCAAAAGATTTTCACGCCTTTGTTTTATTTTTTATTGTGGTGGAAGGCACTGACTAGCACATTGGTCTCCAAGATCTCCTGTAGATTTCCACTTAGGTTGAGATCAAGCGACTGTAATACTGTACATGATTTACCTATATATATATATATATATATGGAATTTAAATTATAGAGAAATATAGAGATACTACATTACACAAAACGTATAGGATTTTTGACCAATTTTTTGGGCAAATTCGGATTTGTTTACCATATCCTTACATATTAGCCAAATGTTTTTGTGACCTCATACCATTAGCGCTGAAACAAAAGATGGACACCAAATTTGGTCTCATTAGCAACCATTTTAATATAATGGTGTATTGGGATTTACCTTTTTAAAGGACCACCGATCTCTACCAACTGCCTGACAGTCAGGCATTTTTCCTACACATATGTGACAGGGACATAGCATTATCCCTCCTGTCAAAACAGTTTACCTTGGCAGTTAGGTAAGAGTAGATAATACGACTTCCTCCACTAGGTGGATGACTGACGTGAGGTTTGTATGGTGACAGTGATGGGTTGTACTAAAATAGGAATATCTGCTGCATAAACCAATGATGTTGTTAATAGCCAAGGTAAACCTATAGATGGACTGTTTCTTTTGGCTACTTTCTCTTGACAGCTTTTTAGCACTATGGCCATACAGTAGGTTAGTTGGCAATGAAATACAAAGTATATTATGGTAACCATTTGAGTTAATAGTCCTGCATATAGTAGTTCTCATATTTCAGTTTTTATTCTAATATAAAGATATGGACATAAGAAAACAAGGTCAGTTTAAAGTAGTACACATTAAACTATTATTGACAATTAAGAGAGCTGATCATGCCCTCTGGCAGTTTTGTTTAGTACATACATTAATAGTTTATGTAACTGAAAGCAAATGTAACACAATATGATAAAATAAGCTACTAACCAAGTTACAGTTCTCTCTCTCTCTCTCTCTCTCTCTCTCTCTCTCTCTCTCTATTACTCTCTTTTTCTCTCTCTCTTAGGTCCTTAAAGCTATAAAGTTGAAAAAATGTCCATGAACTTACAGGCTCAGACCTAAGGACCTAATTGCAAAAGTTTAATCACATTTCGATTCATGCTTTATAAATTTGAAGCACATGGTACTGGTTCTCTGCAATGAAATCTAATTCAAAGAAATGCTGTAATCTAATGCTGCTCTTTTGTTTATCACAGTAAATAAGCTAAAGACAAACCAAGTAAGCAAAATATTCCTTATTATCACCACTCATATTATCATAATGACCTTATTTGCCTACAGATTGTTCCTATTAGCCTGGTTTATCACATTGGGCCCAGTGCATAATGAATGGCCAGGGTCCCATATCACACAGGGGATTCTGACATGCCTTTTATTACTTTTACACTAAATGGAACAAATGATGTGGTTGTAGTTGGGTGATTACTTACTGTATCCTTGATGTGGCAGTGAAAAGTGCACCCTCTTTTAATATTTGATTATTGTTTTTCAATCCAATTTTTTCCAATTTATCATTTTGTCTTTTAATTTACAAGGCTTGTGACACATTTTGTGATCTAAGTTTTTTTTTATATAAGTGGCCCCAATAATACAATAAATTCTTTTGATGTCTAATAGTTTTGGACAAAAAAAGAAAAGAAAAAAAAACTGTTTTCTCCAGTTTTATCTGTATCCAAGACATTATGCAAAATTTTGGATTTTCAGATGTCATGTTAGTGATAGAGTGGTTATCGATGTAGAATTTACTTTTTGTGAGAGCCCTGTTAATGTGGTTACAATAAATGTAATTATGACTTAAATCTTGTAATTTATACCTATATGCTTTCATATGGGTATTAAATCATGTTTGGCTTTACAGAAAGTAAAGTATATTGCTCTTGGTAAACAAGTAAACAGACAAGCAAAAGTGCTGCAGGGTTATAACAATGCAGATATCATTTTTGTTTGTTTGTTTTACAAACTGCACTGTGCAGTATTGTATTTGACTGTTACTGTATTCAGTTTTGTGAAACAATAAGCGTATTACAATTGTTCATAGTTCAATGCTATGAATTTTAGCTGAAAAACATTACTGCAAAAAGCATCTGCCTATAGTCAAGCAACAAACCAAAGAACGGTCAGAAATCAATGTCTGATCGCTGATTATCTGGATTCTTTTGTGTGCTAGTTTCTTTGACAACTATAAGAAAAAAAAAAGGGAATATTCATTATGATTCATTATCTTCTTCATCAAATTGCATCAAGCTTATAAAATATTTCTTTCACTTGTTCGAAGCCTTGTTAGAGCTTAAATTCAATTACTGTTCACTGTAACACACTGTCAAGTCCCTTTATCAAATCATTAGTCAGGTTTATTTCTGGGCAGAGTGCAGCTGCTTGACCAGCTTAATCATTACGAAACAGCTAAAGGTCTGCTAATGAAGCAGGAATATGATGGGCCAGTAGTTGGCTCAGGCCTGAGATTTCCAAAACTTTCACAAGATCAAAGTTATGCAGAGCAGACCATTTTGAAAATTGTCAGCTTTAAATTAAACCCGCTGGAGACCTTACTTAAAACCTGAGGCTGTATGAGAACCTCAGTCGGGGAATGTGTGGGGGAAAGAATAGCCTCTAACCCTAGTGCAGTTAAATCATAAAAAAAAACTACTATAAATGCTAAAAATATTAGAAAATAAATATTAAGTGAATAACCACAAAGAAAACATATTTAAGACACTGATAAGAATGGGTTTGCAAAATTCCAATAGCAGCAACACAAACCCTAAGTGCTACTGTATACAATTGAGAATATAAATTAAAAAAATTCCCCAGTTAACAAACTGGATTAAACTGTCCGTCATTAAAAAGTCAGGCGAATGGCTATAATTTATTTTTTGTTTCGTTTTAAAGCAAAAATGCAGCTGGATTTGGGAAACCACTCGGTGAATCTAATCAGAAAAAAAAGCTTCAGTTTACTAGAGAGCATAAAAATTGGACAGACTGAGTTGATTCCAGAGAGATGAGTGCATCATGGTAATAAAGTGAAGTGTATGAAATGATGGATCTGTCATGCACAGTGGTCACTGTACAAGCCTCTGGGGGCAGTGTTATGATCAGGGGTTGCTTCAGTTGGTCACATCTAGGCTCAACAATATTACAGTATGTGAAGGTACTGAATGAAGGTATCACATTTATTAAAGTTTCCTTGATGGCATGGGCCAATTTGAAATTTAGTCTGATGCTGTTAAAAATAATGTTTTAACTTTCTGAATTTTTATATATTTTTTAATGTAACCATTTTGTAATGCTTGTGGAAATCTTTAATTAAGGTTCATTTGGTCTGTGTTTCACACTGTATTTCCTGCAAGAAAATAACTGACTATCCTTGACTATCCAATCCTGAATTCAATATAAGTGAATATTTTGGGAATTGACTTGATTCCCATTCCTGTAATTGTAGTGTAGACTTCTTTTGGTGTTTGTCCGAGAAAAGAAAACAAAGATGAGTGCATGGGGGAGGAACATTCTTAAAATAATTATTGAACTATGCAATTTTCTTTTGCAAACTAGTCAAAGAGGCAAATTTTCGTATTAGGCAGATAAAGCACTTATTTGACTTTTTGGCTATGGAAAAATTGCATAGTTGCCACTTTCCAGGCTGATATTAATTCCTGAGATAGGTTGTTGACTACTATTTGAAAATTTGCAAAGGAACTAGGTAGAGAAAAGAAATAAAACCGTTGTCTTTTTGTTGGCTACTTAAAATTTTATATGAGTACTGTAATTTCCAAGTAAGGTCTGTACATTGGTCAGAACTCACTCTTTTAATTATATCCTTAAGTTTTATGAGGATATCATAAGAACATGAGAAGAAGTTTTATAAGAACATATCCTATATGTTTAAGTTATGGGTAGTTACATCCCAGATTATGTCACAGCATCTAGGATGCTGTACGCGTCATTCACCAGATCCGATCAATACAATAGTTTTCCGTGTATAGTATAATGACTGTAATGTCTCAGGTGTTCGACAGTCTGACAGTTTGTTAAGGTCACATAAAAAACCTTAACTGTGCAAGCCCCCCAAACCCCTGGCACCCATTATTGCTATAAAAATATGTTTTTTAGTATAATTTTATCACTCAAAACTTTTATGAAACTTTTGCAGTGTTCAGATATCAAAATAGTGAATAAACTGAGGTTATGAACAGTTATGTGCCAGATTTTTAAATCTAAGCTACTAATAAGCTACTTGATCGATGTAAACAACACCTGCACCAATAGATATAAATTAGAAAAGCTGAACTGAATATTTTTACTGGGATTACTTAAAATGTTCACCACTGAAATAATAGCAATGAAGTTGTATAAGTCAATTTTTATTTCTTTTTGCAACAAAACCTAACCTTTATCCAATCTTCTTTTTTGATTTCTCGTCTGTATATTTCTCTCTGTTTACTGAAGTGTATTTGGCTAAAGATGAAAGAACTACTTTATTTGTTTGTATTAATAAGTTATGCAGAGAGTTCTGCGGTTCATAAAATCAGATAGACATGTACTGTACGTGGGCTTCAGCCTGAAATAATAATATCACTGATTACACTAAAACAGCTTATTTTTAAATCAGCTTATTTTTTAGCATTAACCTTTTAACTATTTCTAAAAACTCCTTTCCCATCAGTGACAGGCACTTACACTAATTACCTCTATTCAAATATATACTGTGTTTTAGCATAGACTTGTTTGTTGCCATAGAAACAGTTAACCTGTGATACATTAACATTCTTAGTATCTTTTACACAGCATAATATCAACATGGTAAATTATATCTGCAGGATACAGTATATACTTTGTACATGCACACACACATACACACACACACACACACACTAAAAAAAAGTTGAATTTTATTTAAGTTTCTATTTAATATATTTTGTTTAAAATTTTTATTAATGTTTAGTTTCATTCACTTTAATTTATTTTAGCAGGGGATGGATGTCATCTAACACTTTGTCCATAACCTATTGCACTACAGTGACCTCTGATGGTTTTGTCATGCATTGATTCACAGTTCCGTTGAAGGAATAAACTTTTTGCCTTCAAAGCTGCAGCATGTCATCAATGTTCATGTTAATCACATACTTTGTTACATAGATTATACAGTAGTTATTAACACAGGTTTACTGCATTTGAAAATATACTAGGTATTGTAATAAAGGGTAACACTCGATAGAAATGGTCGGTTTCTTTCTAAAAGAAATCAAAGCTCTTCGATGAAGCCCTTTCATGCCAGTGCAGTGTAAGATAATAACTGATATATCAGTGGGTTAGCATGTATAACTCAGCTACACTAAGAAAAGCATTAAGTCAAGTAAACTTCGAATAGAGTAATAGAAGAAGTAAAGTTATCTTATAGAGAATCAGTTTTTTTTAAGCGAACCAACAAACAATAAAATGGACAGAGGTGCGTCTTTAGTACACCCATCTTCTAGTTTCAACCCCAGAGTTGTTGTCTGAGTAGTTTTCCTAAGTATATGTAGTTTATGCGATTGTCCTCTCCTTACTGCACCTGTTCTCAGACAGAAAATACAGCAGATTGATCATGAGTTTTTTCACCTTGTGTGTGTCATTGTGTTTCATCAGCCTGCCTACCCCAGATCAACAATCAGATGACACTGGTTCAAATCATGTGTTTCATAACATGGGTTACTAAACATACTGTGAGAGACCACGTTCTGATCTCTTCAGCTATACTGATCACAGTTGGTGTCAAGTCCTGGGTTAAGATAAACACAGTTTCATTAGGCTGTTTTTTAAATAGGTACTTTGAATGACCTACCTTGAATGGACACCCATGACAAGGCTGAAGAAACGAAACGAAACTTTCATGGAGATTAGACATGCTATTGAGGAACTGATCGGTCAAGCTGACATAAACATACTAACTGTAGCCTTTTAAGCTTTTGTGTGTCATTGTGTTTCATCAGCACATGCCTACCCTAGACCCACAATCAGTCAACACCAGTTCAAATAATGCATTTCATTATTTCACCAGCAGCTGTGGTTCTGGAATTAATAAGACCATGCTAAGAGTGCTAAGCTTCTTTATAGCACTGCTTTGCCTTTTCCCTTCTTCCATTTTCCTTTACATTTTCTCACTTCAGGCAACATATGCATTTTCTTCAATGTGTAAACGCATTTTACCCTCAATTGGTCCCTGGGCACCACAGTGGAAAGATACTCAGACACAAAACAGTTGGTTCTGCTAATATGCTAAGTCACAGCTGCTGCACAGGGGACTTAAATGTCTTTAAGAGTAGTTTTTGAAGTTGCAAGTATGATATTTCAAGAAGCAAACTGAATTCCCAAAAATGTGGGAATGTGTTTGTTAAAGCATGCATTAATTATAAATATTCATATACTTATGAATTGCATAGTCACCATCCACGTTATTATAAACACTTGTCCATCTGCTTATCAGTTATCTAATCAGTCAGTCATGCCGCATACACAACTCATGTAGAAGATACAGGTATAGGAATTCAGTTAATGTCAATGTTAATCAAACATCAGAATGAAGAAAAAGTGTTATCTCTGTAAGTTTTACATTGGCATGGTTGCTGGTGCCACGTGGGCTGGTTTGAGTATTTCACAAACAGCTGATTTCCTTGAAGTTTCACAACCAACAGTCTCCAGAGTCTGCACAGAGTGATGTGAAAAACCAAAAGACATGTAATGTGCAGAAGGTCTGCAGACGTAAACACCTTGGTGATGAGAGAGACATAACTTTACAGAACTCATGAAATTACAGAAATTAACAGAAATTATATAATAAGTTATATAACATAAAGAAATTATATAACAACTATGTTGAGCAGAAAATCATCTATAAGCCAAAAACAAGAATCTGAGGCCATTATGGGCACAGAGTCACTTAAATGGGACACTACAACTGTCCCTTAAGTAAATATTATGACTGAATGGTGACAAGCTAACTTTACTTCTTTGTCATTAATACATATTTCTTGTCTACCAAATCAAATAATATAAGACACACAATATATTTAAGCACAACAGCCGCCTCACAGCTCCAGGGTGCCGATTTTGAGTCTGGCATCAAGTGCCCATGTATGGGGACTGTTCTTTCTTTCCTTCAATAAATTGCCCCTAAGATAAAATGGTTACTGTGACTGGGTGAGCTGTTTCATTTTAAGATACCTTTTTAAAATAAAGGTATTTGAAAACAGACTTAATTAGTTCATTAAACTTACCTTTTTGGATTTACAGTAGGTTAGGGTAACAAAGAACAAACAACGAAAACTCAAATCATTGTAAGTTAGCTGCATTCAGAGCAGTCAGTTTTCAAGTTTAAGCCTTTGTATGGCACTCAGTTTCCTTAATTAGGTTGTATTAACGTAAAGATCATCGGTGATTGACAGAGAATAGTTTAGACCACTGTACTGCCTGAAACTGACTTTTCCTTTAAATGCTTAGCATTTTATAGTGTGGGGAGTTTTTGTGTCAGTTTGCAGTTCACATGTCAGCAAGATTGACAAGAGGCAGGACCGTGAGTCACTCATGACAGCATCACATCAGTGACCTGCACCATAGCTCTTTAAGTGTGAACTTCACCAGCTGGCTGCCTGCAGCACAGAAGAGATGTGTCATTCTAACATCCTTTGCCAAGGTACTGATGGAGCCTTTTAAGAGTGAAACTGTGTCCCAGTGAAAACACAAAGCTTGTGGCTGATGTCATTTTACAGCTGTTTGTTCAATTATGGCTTGCAATGGCTCAATTCATTTGTTTTTAACCTACTCCTATAGTGAATGCATGGGTTTTCATGTTGGTGCCAGATGCCAACTGACCTTGCATGAGCGCCGTTTCAAAAAAATTGGCTTCACTCATCACATTGTTAGGTCATAGTGGTGATCTCTCCCCTTGTTGCTATTCGTCTATCAGTTGCCCTCTGACTCATGGCCAATTTTCCCTCTCTGGTATCTCAGTATTAAACAGAAAGCTTTCACAGCTGCCTATGTTTTTGCCTTTGTCATCTTAAGAGAACCCTGTGTTTAACATTCATCTTTCATCAGTAAAAACTAGGGATCTTGTATGTGCACTTGTGGTTTCAGTCTTCAATCAACCAACTTTTGTGTCACTGCACATTTTCTTAATTATTGGAATGTTTGGGAGCAAGTGGCTCCTCTATTCCAAGTCATATTCTTAGATTATCGTACCTAAATGTTGTTATGGATTCAAAAATAGACAACTATTGTGGATCAGCATTTATTGTCACTTCAAACCATAAGTGAAATGGGCACAAAATTGCTTCTCGAAATCAGTATAGTTAATTATGTGCCATAGCATGGCCAATTTATAAAATAAATTTTGCTATATGAAGCACTGAGTGACAAAGTTTTATTTCCCCTCAGAAAGACATGAACCACATGTCCACAGATTAACAAGAAGTTCACACAGAGTTATTGAGTCTTGACAGAGCATGCCAGCAAGTCTTTACCCTTAACAGGTGTTATGTATTCAAACAGATATTACACTTACTATTTAGTGTGAACCCAAAGACTGAAAACTGTCTACTACTATGTTAGGCATGGCCCATGGTTCATTGTAAATATATTAATGCCCTAGACAGGAATTGTAACAAAGACGTAAATATGACATCATATTCTCTCTTGGGAGGGGGGGGGGGGGTTACAACAAAAGCTTTTGTTGAAGAGTAAAGGACATTATTATATGATAATCTCTGCACAGACGGCACAGTGGTGTAGTGGTTAGCACTGTCGTGTTGCACCTCCAGGGTCCGAGTTCGATTTCCGGCCAAGCTCAGTTCCCGTCTCTGTGTGCATGGAGTTTGCATGTTCTCCACCATGCAAAGACATGTAGGTTAGGCTGATTGGCCTTCCCAAATTGCCCGTAGTGTGTGAATGAATGTTTGAGTGAGTGTATGTACATATGTGTGCCTAGCGATGGATTGGCACCATGTCCAGGGTGTACCCCGCCTTGTGCCCTAAGCCTCCTGGGATAGGTGCCAGGTCCCTGCAACCCTTAATACAGGATAAAGCAGTATGGACGGTGAGTGAGTGAGTGAGAATCTCTGCACATTTGTCGATGTTATTGTTTTTGCCAAGAATGTAAAGCTTTCAAGGGTTTTTCATAAAAAGAAACAGTTTCAGTTCTAGAAAGCCCGACTCATCTTGACAACAAGTTTTACTTGATAGGTACACTATATGGTACACTATATGTTTAAATGTGTATTAAATGTTGTATTGGTGGAGAGACACTTTCCCCCAGAGCGCACAACACTTTAAACCTTAATGCAGATAAGCTACAACAGCAGAAAGCTACATTAGATCCAACTCTTCACTCTAGCCAAGAGGCTACAGTGGGCACAGGCTTACCAAAATTGCACTGCTAAAGATTGGAAAAAATGTTGTCTGATCTTTTCCAAATTAGAACTGTCAAAAATCTCAGGAGGTCAGCAGTTTCTGAAATACTCAAACCATCCATATATATAATAACACAATTATAATAGAACATAAATTGTTCCAAATCTGTTTGCACTCACATCACAAGACAAAACCATGTTTGTTCTCATGCACAATTTGATAAAGTTGCCTGACAAAGGGTTAATGGGCCAAAACAACTCAATTAAAAAAGTCAATATTTTTGGTTCTCATTATCAGAGTTGTGGACATGCTGCTAAGAACAGTGAACTCTCTAAAGTGTACCATCTGGCTTGAGTACAGACAAAAGTTTTCTTTCATATTAGATGTTTGTTTTTCTGAGAGAGTGATGCCATTAATATCAGCCTTCAGAATGACAGATTATCATCACTAGTTAATCAGTGTTATTAGGAGATAAATATCTGTAATTTAATCTGTACTGTAATTTCTTTTACATACGATTTACAAATGTACGTGATTAGGCAATTTAGCTTAGATCTCACCAGATCACAATTCCGTAGAGTTCAGAGTGTCTGGTTTCTGAAGATTACAGCAGTTAAGGCTCCTTTTGTGCCTTTATGTGAACAAGTCATTTCTTCTTGGCCAAATTTTAAAGCATTTTATATCAGACAGACTCACTTTGGGAAAGCCCACTAGTCCACCTTTCTCATTTGGAGGCAACCACTGCATACAAGGGAAATAAATGCTGTACATTAAAATTCAGTAGAAAAACTATGTGCAGTTGATAAAATAAAGCCTGGTTCTGATCAGGCATATTTAAACAACTATCAAGGATCCCTTTGTTGCTCTGCAAGCTCTCACCCCTAGGCAAGTCCTGGTTTCAAGATTCTAAAGTTATACTCCTTTATTTACAAAGTAATTTGTCGGTTAGTGTTAATTTCCTAAATGCAACATAAAAGGAGCACATTGCAGAGAGGAGGGGAGAGAAAATTTAGAGAAGAAAATCATAAAAACAGCCGAGAATCAGGCAAATTGCTTCCATGTGTGCCCTGCTGCTGAGCCCAGCAGTGCATAGTTGTTCCTGACCCTCCGAGCAGCAACCAGTTCTGTTTGAAAGGCACTGTTCTTTAATGAAGGCCTAATTTTTATTGCCACTCCATTGACTTCAAAGCAGTTTAGGTTGCCAAACATAATTCCACTGGAGGTATTTTCAGGTGCACTGCAAATAGTTCTTAAATAATTTCCCCATTAGGTGAGTTCTCCTCGAGTACTGCACTTTTAGGAGTGAATGTTTTGACTGTCTGCTCTCCAGGCCTCTTTTTGGCCCTCTTCTTGGAGCTTAAAGGAGTCAAATGCCACTTAGTGCCTCTGTGACTTTTCAGCTGCCCGACGAGGAAGCTGTAGAGTCTCCCATGTCACTCATACTCCACAAGGCTACAGTGAAAAGCCAACATTAGAGGATTAGAGAATTAAAATAAATCCAACCCAAGAAGCCTAATGGTCACTGCCTTATTGCACATGACCAGACTGCCACTATGAATGGGTTCTCAAAGGAGTAGCAGAATGAAATCCAACACTAAGTTTGGTCTGCTTCTGGCAGGCGTGTCTGAGTAGGTCTCCATTCCCAAAGTGAAATGATGTACCCTTGCTTTTGTTACAATATCTTGTCTTACAAGTGTAGGATTAGCTGCATTAAGCTTTCTTATATTGGATAAATTAGTGCTGGAAGCTGCTGAGTAAGAACTTTATTTGCACTAATGACAGACATGATATTAGACATATTCTTTCTGTTAATGCTCCTGAACCAACTTAGTCTGACAAATGTTGATTAATTAATCGGGGTAAATTCATCATTGCTGTACCAAATACTTACTGTTTACATTGTGGATTGTAGCACATTTCATGAAAATATATTACTGTAAGGTTTACTGGAAAACATGCGTTACATTTTTTAAATTGTGTTTGTAATTATTGTTTATTTTCCAGTATCATAAATATTCACAAGGCAGTTTTAAAGTATTACATTTTATCACATAGGATATTATAATTGTATATTTCAACTTTCTCAAGATTATTATAGATTTTGAAAGGCTCCCAGGTTCAAGCAATCAAGGCCTAATTTAACACAAACTAATAATAAAAGGAATAACGCCATCAAAGTGCATGTGTTTCACATTCACTACACTCTAAATTAATTATGCGTATCTTTTGCTTCCGTGACTCGACTTAGCAATCCATTAAATAAATTTTGCCGTAGTCAAATGCTCTATAGACAACTTCATTAAAAAAAATGAACCTTTTGATAGGTAATAATATAGAGGAAGTGGAAGCCATATGAGCCGAAGATTTCTGGTGTGCCACAAGTAACTATTACTGGGTGTTTTTTTTTTTTTCCATTTTCCATTTTATGTAAAATATTATTTCTCTTTAATTGCATTTTGTTTCACTGCTCAATTTGTTGTAACCAAATAGTTTTGAATAAAGCTACACTTGTTTCATTATACATAACATTTATTGTGAACATAGGCAGAAAATCATGAATTGAAGCAGTGATGCCTGATGACATTTTTTATAACTGCTTATACATTTGCTAGCTCTTGGTCTTTTTGGAATCTAGGCTCCTAGTTGTCTCAAACTCTCAGATTAGGATGACCATAACTCATGTAGCCTAGCCTCACACACAGAGGTAGTGTACCAACAAAAGTTTGTATCCATGGATTTTTATGTACAGCTTAAGAAACTAGTTTTTTAAATTTTTTTATTATGACAACACTTTTCATATCAGCTATGTGTAAAGAGTGCATTAAGCAAAGATATAATGTGACATGAGTGAGGTATCCAAAGTTGCCTTAACTCTTATAAATTGGTTGGGTCAGGAGAAGTTAGAAGACCTGAAATGAGGCTGAGAGAAGACTGAAATGTGGATCTCTCTCATCAGCCCCAATAAACATTAACATTTCATTCCTGCTAAATAGAAATAGAACATTTCTCAAATCTGCAGACTGTGTGGTGCCAGTAAGGGATGAAACTGGATTCTAACCGAGTCCTCAGTGTATTGCGCTCGACAGAACGGAACTGAGGCAGTACTGTTTTAGAGAAAGATTTTGTTTGTACACGTCAGGCTCATGTTTAAGATCAGATCAATAACTTGAGACTGATGTTCTTCATGATTCATGACTACAGCTTCCCTAATTTCTCTGCATAAACAAATCTTAATTAATGAGTTTGTTATGAGAAGAAAGAGAACCATAGGTATCTGTTAAACACACACACACAGGTCAGGTTAATGAGTTCTCTCTGTACACAGTGTGTTCTTTATGGACTCTGTGTTGGGTCTGTATGCCTCCTTTAGGTGTCGTCAGTGTCAGCTCCTTGCTGCGTCGTCCTGGAAGGCTACTTCGCCTCCCCAGAGACTGCTGAAGCCCTTGGCGCCATTTCTTTAGCAGAGTCACAGGAAATGAGAGCTTGACCCCTACTTCAAGAGGAATTAGGGCCATCTGAGCATTTTGGGCAGTGGGAAAGCATTTATCTTTCTCGCAGCCAATGGAATTGTTTTGCCAGACATTTGAAGTATATGTATATGCAGTTTGTTTTAAGCTCTGATCTTAATCCGTACCAGAGAAACTTGGAATGTTCCCAGATGTTCTAAGTGCTGAATTCTATAGCAAACACCTTAGATTATGTGGCTTAATATAAATCTTAAACACTCAATAAAGACAAAGAAATGGCAAAAGACTGTCACTATGTTCTTGTTGCTGTTATGCAGAATATAAGCACAGTGTGGGAGCCTTCATTTCCAGGCCTACTTTGTTATCAGAAATTATTTTTCGTAATTATATTTTGGCTTAAAAGAAATTATAAGGACATAACTTCTAATATGCCGGAACAGTTTTTCTGCCTGCCCTTAGGTAACCTAAAAAGATCTTTCATGTGGCAGCTGCATGAAACACTTTACTAACTAAAGTATGTCTTACAGATTTTCTAATCTAGTCATAAATAATCACACACAAAGACAGGCAATTAGATTACTCTTCTATGTCATGGCATTATATAGAGGGGGGAAAAACCTTTTTGGATTTTTTTTTTTAACTAACTAGGCTTTAGTGTAATTGCTCTCTAGTGACTTTGATACTAGTTTAAAGCTGGAACCCCACTTCTTATTAGTGGGTCTTTTAAGTGTAAGTACAGGTGAGCTAATTTTAGATGGAAATCAGAGACACTGAAATCTGTGTAACCCTTTATGCCATTAAATTATTAGACCTTTATTATTATTATTATATTATCACTTCTAAGAATTCTTAGAAGTAGTTGATTCATTTTCGGCAGCTGTGATATTCTTAGCTAATGACATTTTGGAGTGTTTTGGTGAAAATGAAGTCATATATTATTGATAAGTTTCCCTATTTTTTTCCTAGGGTTGTTTGGACGTTTTGATTTCTAGTGCATGTAGCTTTTACTTTGTGGAATTCTGCAGGACAATGCACTGAATCTTTTACCTTGGATATTTATTTTAACCATATATTAAAATTTGCAAACCACTGTCTTTGTTCACCAACCAAGATGACTGTGTAAGGAGCTTTTCCCCTAGTGAGAGAAATTGCATCGACCTGTTCTATCTATTGCTTCCATATGCAAGCAGTTATCTTTCTTGCAAATGGAAATGAGTCCCAAAATTGCAACAAATGGGTCCATGCCACTGAATGCAGATGTTCCCCCTTTTCGCACAGAGTACACATGCCTGATCAAATTAGCTTTAAGCCCTCTGTCGACAGAACAGACGTCCCTTTTAAAGCTTCCACTTGTCCCAATTTGTTTGGAGTTGAGCCTAGGTGCATCTCATGGTGTAGTAAATAAGTTTTGATCATATTAAACACCTGGTGAGCAGCCTTTCCTCTGGGTTTTTGTTGGGGTTCTCTACATCTAGCGGCCCACCAAGTTCACCCCTTCCTGACTGTGGCCGGGTGAAAGCACAGGATTTGAAGTAAACCACCTGTTGGTAAAACAGGAGAGGGATGAAAGTAGTGGAAAGAGGCCATGGGGATCCCAACAGGTGCTTCCTCCACTCAGAAGTGGGAATGCAAAGCTATAATATATGGAAATGGGCACAGGAACCCTCTTATGTTAGCTGTTCTCAGCACAAAGTATAATGAGGATGCCTTATAAAATAGCCCTGAAGATAATTTGCTAAATTGGGTAAATGTTGCTCAAAGCCCTGTGTGTTTTAATGGCCTCCATTCAAACCAAGCCACTTGCTAATGGAGGAGACAAAATGGTCCTTAGATTGTAGATTTTACCTCACAGGGATTCTTTAATAAAGTTACCCCGATTTACTTTATAGTACTTTGAAGCAGTAAATCAAATCAGGCCACCATATAGCAAGGACCTGTGGACCCAAGTGTAATCCTTGTTAAGTTATTATTTCAATTATAGTCAGCATCCAGATAAGATGCCAGATTACTTAATTTAACCCCTTTACTACTAAAACCATCAGTCATCCTCGTGACCTGCTACACAGGAAGTATCTGCTCTTTTTCTAGTTCAACAGAGCTGCAACACAGAGCTCCAGCCTAATGTGCCCTCAATCCAGATCTAACGGCATGTAAGCCTATCATTTATAAATCTGTCACCCTAATACACCGACACACAAAGGTTATATACATGTACCAACCCAAGCAGAATTGGAACATACAGGTGCTAACCTATTTCACTTTGGGTTTTCCTGCCTGTGGTAATGAAGAGCAGGCAAGGACTGCAGCTTTAATCAGGCCTGGAGTGGAAAGCGTGGAGATTTGCAGCGTGCTGAAAGGCATGCCATCCACATGGGGTTGATTAGGGGGTTAGAGTAAAATCAGTTAGGAACAATTGTTTTCTCATTCCCATTGCTCAAGTGAAATAACTTACACACCTAGTGAAAGATGACTGACCCTAAAGCCATGAGTGCTGTGCTAGGAAAAAGCCTCTGCCCCAAACTCTTCATGTGAATACCATGACAGTAATGTCAATAGAAATGTTTAGATATGACCTTTTTATAAATGTGTTGCTTGTCTAAAGTGTATATTTCTATAATTGGCTAAGGTTTTACATTTGTTGTAATCAATTTAGGCATTACTCTTAATAATTGTACATTACTACACCTTGCCAGGTTTATCTTAGTGACCTTGTTTAAAAAAGAAGGTTATTTCAGAAACACATATTACTGTATGTTTGTAATGTAATTGCATTAAATGGCTATGGATTTAATGACTGGTGAACTGTTTGAACTCACTTAATCTGGTATTAAACATCAGCATAAATTCACATGTGATGAATAGAGGAAACACAATCAATATAAGTTGTAATACATCATGTTACTGTTCAAGTCTGTGCTGTTTGTGGTGGTTGATCACTTTCTGTAAACATATAGGGTCTATGTGGCAAAGTAAACACAGTGCCTAAATTCTATTTGACTTCTTTATATCTTGTATCTTTATAGCCTGTCTGAATATATGGTTCTGCTAAATGTGTTGCTGAAGTGTCAACATTGCTGCAGTTACTCTTGTTTACTCATTTGTGAAAGCCATAAAATATATGCATGTAATGCTGAAAAAAAAACTGGAAATATAAACAGTAATTTATACATTCCACAAGGTTTGAAGAGAATCCAGAAAAGAAAAAAGAACTACTGTCATTCTTTATATTCACTTGTGAAATTATGTGTTTCCTCAATTCACCCTGTCTCTGCAAGGTCACTGCTCCCCCCCCCCCTCCCCAACTCCCACAGATGCATACCAAATAGTCTCTGGCCATTCCTGTTTACTTCCAAAGGCATAACACAACCCACACCTCGCCATGCTTTTGCATGTTTTTGCATTCACCAGAGAAGCTTTTAAAACACTGTTGAACTTGTAATTGGATGTTTGCAATTTTGCAAAACTTGCCGCACACCTTAGCGATGAACTTTTTAAGGTGAACGAGGAGGGGAAAAGTGCATAATTCCATGGTAATAAAGCCCACGAAGAGATATTAAATTTAATCTAGTCAGCCGTAGCACAGAGTGAACTTTGGAAGGTCATCGGCAAGTAAATGGAAGGCATCATTTCGCATAAAACTCCCCACCTGATTTGTGACAACACCCCTTAGCATGTCTCACTGCTGACAAGTGGGCATCAGCTCCGATTACTGCTGCCCACGTCACGGGTGTCAAGCAGCTTTTCAAACCAACAGGCTTGCCGGGCCAAATGAAAGCCGGTGACAGACACATTTACTGTCATAGGACAGACTGGTGCTCTGTGGGACCCAGACCCATTAGAACTAAGAAAACGGTGCAAGAAGAAGTGAGGTGGGAGAAAAATACACTGTATTATTGTATCATTTGTGTATTCTCACAAGACAGCCAGGGACAATTATGCTCCCTATTTTCTGTGCCCCTACAGGCCTGGATTTGGGCAGTTAAGCGAGAGACATCCTGCACCTGTAAAATTGCTGCAGTTGTCTGAATTGCAGAGGGGTGGTGCAGGAGTGTGAAAATACTCTTGCCTTTAACCCTTGACCTTGGCACAGTTTCAGAGTGTTTAAAATGGTTGCAGTGGAAGAGACAGCTCTATTTAATATAACAAAATGAAATAAGGGCGGGGGAAAATGGTTGTCATGTGGATGCCTCCTGACTGAGCTTTGACTGAAAGTAGTGTGAGCGGTGGACAAACAAACCAGTTTTTATGTCTTTTGTATAGACCAATCACAGAAACTGTTCATCATTAGCTTGCATTAAAAACAGTTCATACTCCATTGACTTTCTAGTCATCAGTCTCTAAACCTTGATGTTATTCCCAGATGAGCTGCACAGTTATATATAATCTGAGCATGCCTTTGCGCTACCAGTAGGTGCAGCTGTAGTTCAACACAGGATCAGGGAGGAGAATGGGCCGAGTCACCCACATATGAGCTCACTAAATCCCTGCAGAGACAGACTCTACAGCATTTAGTCTGATTATAAATTGCTTCCCTCATAAGCCTGAACACACACTCATTTGAGCATGATCAAAACCACTCACATGTGGCACACACAATGCCAACGGTGCTTGATTAGCCAATCATGGATAAATAGGTTGCAATAAATAATGGCACAGCTTTATTTAGGAGGAGTGTTCACAATCTAGAATGTGGATGTGGACTCTGTTTGGATGTTTTGGACTTGTTTTGTGTCTGTATCCAAGGTGAAGTTAACATGTGTCTAAGTAATGCTTGTTGTGTCTTCTGAGAATCCATTAGAGACCAAAGGCCTTTAGTTTTAGGGTTTGCAAGGGTACAAACCTGATCGATTATATCATTCAGTTTATCTTTTATACTACACATTTAATTCTACCGTATTGTTTGGTTCTTTAGCACAATAAAATTACTAACCAATAGTGATTTAAATGATAGTTATTTTTTGAACAGTAGTTTACTTAATACACTTTGAATTAAAATGGTGGTTTGTAGTGTTTTAGGTCTGCGCACCATTAGACCCAAGTACTTTTAAGAACACTGTATTACACTGCTTTAAGGGAAATCTCTTATGAAAAACCATATGTGTGTGATTATATTACTCACTTGATTGTTCAGTAGTAGATGGCTCTCTGTGCTGTGTGTCAGGTGTAATGTGTGCGAGTTGCACTCTTGCTCGGTGGGTCAGAGAGAGGAAGTTGTGCAGAGGCCCACCAGGCATCTGCAGCTGCACTTCCTGTGAGTTGTGTCTGCTGAGGCCCAGTCCT
Source organism: Clarias macrocephalus (assembly GCA_011419295.1). Lineage (NCBI taxonomy): Eukaryota > Metazoa > Chordata > Actinopteri > Siluriformes > Clariidae > Clarias > Clarias macrocephalus. Next base: position 51,251 of record JAAGKR010002061.1, on the reverse strand, counting down.
GTGCTTCTGCGAATACAGCCAGCTGCCTGGAGCTAGCAGGAGTGGGCCTAACTTCACACATGATTAATACCCCCATCACTTTCTAAACGCCTGCTTGCCTGCCCAGACCAGGCCAGTGTTTGCCTTTCAGAAATTTCACTCCACTTATGAGGGTGAAGCTTTCTCACTAGCACAAAAAGAAACATTCTTTAATTTGATAATTAGACAACCTTTTTTTGGTGGGGGAGGGAAAATGATTGGCCTCATTAGCTTTCATTAAGTTGGCTTAACGTGGGCAAGTTGATTGTAATATTTTCATTATTTTGTCTAGAGTCTAAGCTCTTTCTGTCCAAATATGATCACATATAAAATACCCAAATTTTTTTTGTAACTATTAATTTTGTGGTGGAATACTAGTGTTTGAAAATCAGATTTTTTTTGTACTGACTCATTAGGTAAAACTATAAACTGTCATTAATTGTCCTATTTTATTTAGATTTAAAGTCAATTCTTTTTTATTTGAATTTTCATTTTTCATTCCACAATTTGAGTTGTCACTCGTCTAATGAATTATGGCTATTGAGTACATAGATACTAATTCAAAATTTATGTTATTTTTAAGTTATTTTGAAAGTTAAAGAATATGATGTTTTCTATTAGCTATACATATTATTCAAAAACCATCAAAAAGTTTTCACAAGTTTTAAAATTATTGGTATTAGGCACAGCTTCACTGTGGAATTAAGCAGAGCTAAATACTGATGAGTTATGCTAAATAAGACTATAGAAAATCCTGCATTGTCATAATGATGGTAATTTAATTTTCTAGAAGAAAATTATTTTTACATAAAACATTATTGCTTGTAAATTAAAACTATTATTATTATTTTTTCTACTGAGAACCCCACTATAAATTGTTCTCTTCTAATGCCTTTGTTACATCATTCCACTATTGTGCCATATAACTCCGGGCTTTCTAACAGTTTGCCTGCTCATTAGATGGCTTTAACGGACCAAGTTAATGTTTGTTTGCAAGTTTTATTTTCCAATTCCTTACTATTTTCAAGGTTCAAATTACTTTCCATTGTAATAATATAGAAACATGGTCAAAATATTGAATAGATTATATCCAAATATAATAATATAATTTATTATTTGAGTCTTTATACTATCTACAGACAGAAAAAAAGAGAAAGAAAATCATCTGTCCTGTGCTCATGTGAATTTCTGAAAAAGAATAAGAGAAACTAAGGAAAATAACATGCAGGCTTGAGCAGCACTAGATATTGATCCAATACTGAGCACATTGTTGTGTTATTTTTATTTATTTATTAATATTATTATTATTGTTTTTTATTTTTTTAACCCAGATAGGATCCACTATTAGTAACCTATAGCCACTTCATGCTGCTCTGGTGCGATTCTGAGCCTCTAAGGAGAGACTTAGGCTGCCACAGCGAAGAGAGTCAACACAAATTTGTGCACAGGGCCACCTGCTGATGGAGGCCTGTCCTTTGTGTGGCTGTCTGTATAGGGTGAACGGATTCAAATTTTTATATCCCTGAGGAGCATAGCCTTCAGGGGGACAAGCTGTCCTCAGTTTGACTGTAAAATTCAGGACTGGAGCAAGGGGCAGGGACAATGACACTATGTTGTTGTGGAGTATACCTTGGAACCTGGGGCCATATAATAAAATAATCCTATTTTAATTCCAAAGATAGGATCATAAGATCATTCATAGAATTAATTCTTAGTTTAGTTTATTAAATATATCTTATTGTATTATGCCTTATTACTTCAAAAAGATCAGTTCAGAAATCTTGATCTAGCCTACATGTATAATCAGTTTTGATGTGGAACATAAGGAATAACACACAACAAAGCTTGTTATTGAAAAATAATCCGCCCTGGGATGGTGTGATATGTAGGTTGGTGTGTATGTGTGTGTGTGTGTGTGTGTGTGTGTGTGTGTGTGTGTGTGTCTGCTACCTATATAGATGAGTCTGCTACCTAAAGTATGTTATGTAAAGCCTTCATAACGACTATAATTTGAGGTGCTGTTAATTGGCGATTTTTGACATTTTATTTTTTATAAAAAAATTTTTTGATAAAAATATACACAGTATTGTGCAAGGTCTTAGGCACATGCAAATATATACTGTAGAGCAAGGATGCCTCCAATAATCATAACTAACTAACTAACTAAATAAATAAATAAATAAATAATTTACATTAAACAGTAAGGACCCTTTAGTGTCAGGTGGAATTTGAGCAGTTTCATAAGGACATTTGCTTTTACTGACCATCCTGCAAAACAACTGTCACTTCCTCTAAAGGCCTTTGACTGTTGCACCTGCTTCTTTTTCTTGTGCAAACCCAGCTTCCTTTTTTATGTCTTAAATATGATCACGTATATAATACCAATTTTTTTTTAAACTATTAATTTTGTGATGGAATACTAATGGTTGAAAATCAGATTTTTTTTTGTACTGACTCATTGATAAATCATTAAAAAAAAATAATAATAATAAAATATATAACAAAATTTTTATTAAAACCACAGGGTGCTGTATATGTCTGCAAGATTTGCGAGAGTTAGTTCATGTTACCATCACAGCAGCTAAAAAGTCACTCCTACCAATGCTTTTCTGTTTTTCCTTGCTCTTTAGCATTGATAAGGCAAAAAAAAAAGGACATTATCCCTTCCGCAAGTGTTAAATAAAAACACTTATCAAATGGATTTTTTAGTTTTGTTTGTTGTTGTTTTTTTTATTAGAAATGCATGCCTTAAATTATCAGGAGCATCAACTATAACTATACCTGCTGAAATTATTGTCAGAACCATGCTCGTATAGACAATAAATCAACAAATTCTGATTAGAGAAATCAACATTATGAAAACATAATTATAAAAGGGTTAAAAACACAATATAGAAGTGTATGTTTTGCACACTACTGGTGGTTGTTAAGCCTTCGTAACCTTATGTTTTTATTGGCATTGCTAAAGATATAAGATAAACTATATAAAAACAAAAGGCGCTGTGGTGATCCTACAATAGCCATAGTGGGGTATTCGGGCAAGATAGGATGCTTGTGCTTAATCCTTTATTCCCATCTGGAGTTAAGATCAGGAATTTGGGAATTGTTATTCTGTAATAGCTGTTGTTCTAAATTGGATCCTGACTGTAATCCCCATGGTTACCAAATAGATAAGACTATGCTGTTTCAGATGTTTCTGGTTTTTAACTCTTACTTGTGTCACTAACAGCATGCTAGGTCACTTACAAGGTTTCTAGCTAACTAGAACACTTTGATCAACTCCCTTATTTCAGAAAATTAGATCTGTATGAGTGTTGACCTACTGTAAGAAGCTATACTAAGAAAGAAGCTAATGAGTAATACTAAGTAAGAAGAATGATTTAGATTTTGCTACAGTAAGATTAACCAATAGTATCTGCAACAAAGAGAGATTATGTAATGTTTATGATGATGATCATAATCATTAATGTTGTTTGAACATTTTAGAGTTATTTCAATATGTTGTTGTGTTGAATAGCTAAAATAGTTTTATGGCTGGAAATACATTTATGCCATTGTGGATAGAGTGTTATAGGACTTATTTGTCATGCTATATTTCCTGTGACACCTAATTTTTCATTTTAAAAAAAAAAAAAAAAAAAAAAATATTACCAAAAAAATGTGAAATTAATTTTGCAATGCTTTTGATATTTTTTTGTTGTTGTTATGTACTCCTCTGACATGCACTGATACAGCAGCTAAATAGGGAGCTGTAGGTTGTCAAATATGAATAAGCGAGAAACAGAACTGTCATGTGTCCGTCATTGATTTCACCCTGTCAACTGGAAGAGCCTCATGAAACATTCCTTGGCAGATAACTGACAGCAGACTGTGACCTTCACCTGACTGTGCTGTGCCATCAAATAAAAGCACATTTTAGGGGCTCTCCAGTGCCCTCTGTATCATGTCAATAGTCTTGATCTATGACTGTACTGACACCTGTCTTGCCACATCCATTTGTGTCTGGGTTGCCATGCTCCTCTCATGTACTTTCAACTTCGTTAGACGTGTGAAGTCTGGGATCACCTGCTTCTCCATCAGAAATGTGATGGATTGATGGAGCTGTCAGGAATGTTGTGTAACAGCTCATACACCTTGTTGTCTGGTTAAAATAACCTGCTACAGCTCCTCAGTAGCTGTTGTGAGATTTGTAGGAAGTGTTATTGCATATACAGTATATTTAATGTTTATTATACCCACCCTTAATAATATAAATGCTTAAATGATGCTTCAATAAAAATGTGCTTGTAAAAATACATAGGAGGGTCATCGCCCAAAAAATCATTCTTCTTATTATTGTTTTCTTATTATTTATGTTATTTTTTTATTTCTTATTTTTCTTTCTTTTTTTTTAAACTGAGACATTCACAGAAAGGAGCATGACCCTACAATGTTTTTCTCCATCTCTTTAAAACTTAAAATGTGGAATACAAAAAAGCAGCTGGTTGAGCAGCTTTTATCATGAACCTAATGCTTTACTCTCTAGACTGTTATCTTTGTGTTGGCTGCCATGTAGGCAAGACTAGTGCTTCTGTGATCATTTTAGTGGTGTCTATCATTTTAGTGGTGTATTAAATAAAGAAAACATCCAGCAATTTTTAAGGGAAAGAATGTTTAAACTTCCACTTCCACACACTGTACTGATGAGCATTTGGTCAAGACAGCCATAGAAAATATTTAGTGTCTGTCAGTATGTTTTAGAATAATCTCTCACAGAGAAAGCCCTGAGCTGTCATAACATATTTTAATGTTACACATAAAAAAAAAGCACTTTCTCCAATGATAGTTTACAGAAGAAAGCAGGTTTTTCTCTAATGTCCACAAAAATAGATGAGTTGATGTCATCTAGATCTTGAGGAGTTTAATGTACAATGCAGGGAAATTTATTTAATTGGCATGCTAGGTGTGACTTACGGCAGCAAAAGGAAATGGTGGCTTGGACATGTAATTTGTATTTGTTTATTTTTTTCATATTGCTTATTTCTTGGCTCACTGTAAAGGGTGTCCCTGATCTAAGCAATTGTTTTGTTGCCCTTGATCTATTTTCACCCCCTATTTATTCGTCTTCATTGTTAGACATGGCTTTCAGCTCCAGCGCCTGCTGTTACCCAAATGCTGAGGGCAATCTCACTGACCAGCCAGGTCACTGCCAGAACGTGCAGGCTAAATGAGAATTTTAGCGAACCAACACAATCAGGCCGCAATTAGATTCCTCTTTCATGATCTTAAAAGGAAATGCAAAGGAGATTAGATAACGCTTGGGCCATAAGGCTCATTTATCCTGCTTGCCGCTAAGTGTCTAGAGATGGCTAAATGCTTTAATTCCCTACTTGTGGAGAGCTCCTCAGGCCAACTTCAGCTATTGCCGAAGTACACTAACAGTGTTAGCGCATAACAAGGTATAAATAAGGCGCTGAGCTTATCTCCCGAAAGTTTGCCTCTGTGAGTGAATTCCTGCACACCAGTGCTCTCTGTGTGTGTTCAAATCTGGTTTTATGTGCCACTCTGTTGTTAAGCGGGCATGGCAGTTTTTGAACCCACCAAGAAAGCGCAGTTGCTGTGCCTGCGTTTTTGATTTGGAGATCGGCTCTGGCATGGAGCAGGCTACCCAGTTGACTTATCTAACTACCTCTAATAGACATACTGGAATTAGAACAGGCAGAAAGCGTCTTAAGTGGGAACCTTTGCAAGGCAGCTGCTTGCTAGTTCACAAGAATACCAATAAATGGCAGCTACATAACTTCCCTTAATCAGATTGGAGCAATCAGCTTGAAAATTTTCCCATATGGCGTGGTGAGAGAGAGAGAGGACTGGGGGTTACTGCAAGGACACAGGCCACTCCAAGGTTAGCATGTCTGGCTACAATTAACAACTTGCAGGAGAAACTGGTAGGATGCTTTAGGGAACTTTTGCGTCCCAGTCAGTGGTAATTACTACGTGCAGAAATTACATGCTGTGAAAACAAAACCTGTAAATCTATTCTGATTGTTTACTTCTATAATTTCCCTGTAGGTATGCTATGAAAAAAAAGCAAAGTGATGAAAAAAGTTTTTGGAATTGTGTTGATTTAATACATTTTTCTGTTACCCTGTTCTGTATTTCTAATAATTAAGTCACTTCTTTTTACCTCAATTGTTTACCTTATTAAATACAAGTTTGGGCAGGCAAAAATGTTAAAATCAATTGTAACTTCAATAATCTTTAGCTTATCTCAGAAGACTGTCTTAAACAATTTGAACCGTTTGTCCTTGACTCATCAGCATTCACTCGCTCATGTAGTGTGAGAATTTCCAACAACATTTTATAATGCAGTAATCATCCTAGTACAGGTTCCTTTAAGTATATTGTTGATGAAATGTGATCAATGGCAATTTTGGGGTTTCGGTGTTTCGAATGGTTTTGTCCTGTGATATAATTTTTTGGTAAGTAAGGAAAACATATTTTTGTGAATACATTATCATAATTAAATGAAATTGTTTTAAATTAAATACCTGAACATGAATGTATGGAATTAATATTGGATTGTATTTGATTAAAAAGGCTAATCAATATGGCCTAGATTGGATTTTGGTCTATTGTATCTACTCAACTAAAGGGCTTTATTTTAATTAGCTAAATTAAATGGCAGACACTCCAGGAAGAACTCTAACGCTGACAGTCTCTGGACTTGTGTTTAGTTTGATTTCTGTAGAAGGGAACTTTGACAAAAATGTCTGTTGCAGCCAAAAAAATAACCCCTAACAAAAAACAAGCATAAAAGAAAAAGAGAGAAAATTGTTCTTTGACTATAGCCCAAGACAAACACTCACCTCCTAGGTCATTTTAACCCAAAGTCTACAGCCAGATTTCAAAAGACCAATTCTTCAAACCATGTGTATTTGTCTGTGAAATCTCCTTGAACACGGCTGTATCAAAGATGAGAGAAATGAGATTTTACATAAAACAAACAAAAATCCCTCCAATGGCCAAGTCATCATTTGCTTACAATACATTGTTTGTTAGTTGTTATATGATTAGTAAACTCTTTATGAATGGAGTTCATTACACCAGAGATTACTCAGGTTTTCAATTTTATCACAGCATAAATTGCTAAATCATAATGCAGATATCACAATAAACTTCTTTCACCCTTTAAGAATTGTGCTTAACATGACACACTATAGACATTTACATGTATGCGAAAGCACGTGGCAGACATATGGGTATTTCGACAGATTGTGTGGAGCTATAGAGCCAATATTTCTTCTTTGACAAACATTAAATCCTGTGGATAGTAAAGATGATAATTGAATTACAATATTAGTTATAATGGTAATAACCATAATGGCTGTTTTAGATCCAAACCATTATGCAGGCAAACAGCTCCCATCAGCTTTAATCCATGTTTCTTTCTTCAAGCTCATAGTGAAAAATCCAGATGTGGCCATTGCTATCACCCCTGGATTGCTCCTGCCTCCAAATTTATATCCAACACATGCTCACAGCTGCATTGCTTCAGAACTTTCCCTCCTCGGGCAGAAGCAGGCCAGTTTCAGAATTGATGAACTCTGTTGGAACCTTTGTGTGACTGAAACATGAACAAAAGCTCTGCTGCTTGGATTAGAGCGATTCAGTCTATTTTACTATCACGCATTACAGACATGCTGTGGAATTACAACTCCCCAACTCCATCATTAATACATGAGACTATTTCCCAGCACGTTTCATGAAAGGCAAATCAGCTCAAGGTCTACTGAAGTGCAGAGTAAACCACAACGGAGAAATTTCTCCTGTGGATGTCATGAGGAAAGTGCCATTTAAATAGCAATACACGTAACAGTCCTAAATCAATACAACTCATCAATATAAGTCAGATTTGTTTTAATTTATGTGATATGCTTATAGATGGACCTCTGGGAGTCCCCATAGCTTGGCGATCTGAACTGTGCAACTGACACATACACCAGTGTTGTTTTTATTCTTTTTCTCATTGTACTGTATGCACAAAGCTCATACAAATAAAAACAAGAAATCAATGTAACCTACAATTTTACAGCACTGATTTAAGTGGCAGAGGCAGGCCAAATCCAATAGTGCCACCAGAGCTGACAAGCTTGACATGTGTCTTACCATGTTGGCCGTCAATTATGCATGGCCCAGTGTTTCCATGGCTCTTAATTGAATCACAGCATCTCAGAGTTGTTATTTTTAATTTGTTGCATTTGATTTGTGACACAAGCACCAGGGTGTCATGAATTATGCAGACAGAGACTTTAATTGTGGGTAGTAGTAAAACAAAACTAATTGCAAATGATTAAAAATGCGTTCCCTGAACAAGTTTGTTGCACAGGCCATATATCACATTTATTGTTAGTAATGTGCATTAACTACATATAAAACCTGTTTAATGATAATTTAGCAAGTGGCCTGATGTTAGCAGACTTTTGGTTGATAATGGCACCACTGTGAAAGTGCACAGCTTTCACATTGATTTCATCTTTTTTTTTTTTTAGGGGCATGGTGATCAGTATAAAAAGCAGCTCTTATATATAAAAAGGGCAGTATAAAAAGCAGCTCTTTTCATTGAGGCACCATGACTGTTAAGGTATATTGATCTTTTATATTGTTCAATTTTCAGATTATTTGACTTTGTTATGGAGAAAATGGGTTTTGGGTGGTAGTTGTAGATACATTCATTTCATTATTAAAGTACATTACCTGTGAAGATATTTCTACCTCTGATGTAATATATAAAATATAAAAAAATATATTAAAGGTAATTTTTTTTCCAGAAAATGGATCTGAGTGTGGTTCTGAAATGCATAAGTAATTTTATAGCTTCAGATATAAATCACTGATATCCAGTATTGCTTTTTGGTTTCATTTGGTGAAGTTTCCTGTTCCAGCATTAAAATATGATCACGATGGAAATATGATATCTGCTGAAAAAGTTAATTGCGGTAGTTGAAATATTGAAATCTGTTCATAAATTATGGAGAAAAGTATGTAGATTGTTTATAATAATTTCTTTATAAGCTGATGGCAATTATAAAATAAATGCTTTGCTGTCATCCTTTCGAGTCTGAATAGCTCAGTTATGCCTGTGGGTAGAACATAGTACCTGACAAGGTATTCTATGAATGCTCATGTCTTTTAAACCTGCATTGCTTTGGAGATGTCTGGAGCTCATTTCCACTGCTGCAAGAGAAAAAAAGGCTTGCTTTCATGAATGTTAAATGGATTCAAAAGGACATTTTAACTTTCTTTTCTTTCTTGCTTTTTTTTTTCAAGTAAAAACTATTAAAGCAACCCACAAGCACTTAAAATATGAATTCACAAACTATGTGTTTGGGGCGGATGTAATCCAAATGAACAACAAAAAAAACATGACTGAAATCCTTCTCTTTTAGGCGGTGCACTGTACAGTACATGGGTGATTGTGGGGGCTGCTGTTATGGAGTTCTCGGTACAATTAGTATTGCTGATACTTTACTGAATTCTGCATTTTTTTAAATATCCATCTTTTTAATATTGTTTTCTTTTTTTCCTGTATCTTATCAATACTGTTTGAATATTAACAAGATTATGTTAATTTCATCAGAATTAATGAATTGCTGTGGATTCACTGTAGAATCTCTTTAGTAAATTGGTCTGAAATGTCTCTACTCACTGTTCCAGGTTTGACATAAAACAAATAAACTGGCGGCACTGATAGCATCCATTACTGTGGCATGGATTAATCCACAACGAAAATGACACACTAACCATATGATAGAAATGTTATGGAGCATTTACAACATATTCTGCCTTGTTTTAACATTATCATCCATGTTTATGCTGAGAAGATGAGGCAGGGATAATAGATCTCACAGTGCTTCTAAAGTCTACCTGTCAGGTAATGTTGTTTTGCCCAGCACTAAAAAGCTTTCCCCATTGTGTATGCATGTTAAGCTTAGCATGACGTGCCCTGCCAATTTAAGGAGTCCATCTTAGCATAAAAGTCTCCTCCAATAAGGCCTTTCAGCCTGGCACTGTCCATATGATAAAGTAGCTTGCTAAATTTCAAGAGCATTCTCTGGAATGGTTGCAGATTCTTGTCTACTGAAATGACAATTAGAGTCACTTTCCACACAAGTTAGGTCAGATGTCCTCTGTCAGCCCCTGGGAGAAGGATATGTCCTCAGACAGAGACTAATCTGGATCTTGTTCCGATTGCATTGCACCCTCATGATCTACTCATTGACCACTCCAAATGTGAGATGGGAGATAGACATTTCAATGTTGTAGTGGTGGGAGGGGGTCTTTGGGCTATACATTGCTTTCCATTTTCTGGAATGGACCTGTCACTATGCTGGGCATCTCTGTCTCTGTCTCTCTCTCTCTCTCTCTCTCTCTCTCTCTCTTCTCTCTCTCTCTCTCTATCTCTCTCTATCTCTCTCTCATCGTCCACTTAAATATTCTCTCTGTTCACTTTCAGTATCGGTACACCGCTAAAAGTTCCGTAATAAGCAACACTAGTTATATAAGCAAAAACACCCAGATGTGTCCACTGAAAATTGCTTTGCTTAGCATGTCTTATTAAGTGTGGCTGGTGTATATGTCTACACAACAAGTTGGGGGCATTCCTGTCTCAGTGATAAATCTATAGTACCCAATTAAAGAGTAGTGGATTATCTTGAATGCAGCAAATGTCAAATAAATTCTGCTTGTATGTAACAGGTTCATTGTAGTACGGTGTCCATTTTTACTATTGCATCAGATTTTTTGAAAAACAAACTGAACCAGTGGCAGGACTAAACTCCTGACATGCAGTTCTTCCTCACAGTTTGTACACCCCTCACTCAGGTACCACCATCACTCCATTTAATTTTCCCAAAAACAAAATACTGATGTGGTTTTGTGGTATGTCATTTGGTAAAGGATTTACTAAAAGCTTGAATGATTGATTGATGTGGTGTGAAATAAGAGATAAAAAGTAAACAGGTGTAATTTTTTTTATTATCATTTTTGGAGAAGTATTGCCCCAGTGCAGGCTTGTCGTGCACTATCACAGCATTTCAGTAATTGCTGTCAGTCAGAGGCATAAAGGCAGCAGTTTGTGGCTGCTCAGTTGTAGTGTTTTTGTGGCTCATCTTGGATATGGTTTTTCCATGCCTCCTGAGACTCTCCTCGTCCCTTTTTTGCCTTGTTTACCTCTCATTGTCAACAGTAAACATGTTCAGGGAAGAATTAAATGCCAAAGAGGCCTATCAGATACAGCATAGCAGCCACTATAATTGAAAAGATTATCTGCTGAATGCCAGCAGTAATATGGGTTGGAGCTGAACATGCAAAAGAAATAACATTTGCAAAAAGGGAGCTGGAACCAGATGCATTATTTTGCCCCCATGAAAAACAAAATGAAAAAATAAACAATAAGAGAAAGAAGAACTTTGACAGTTTTGCCTTTTTTTCTGTGGCACCTGCTTGGCACATTTGTTAGAAATGTGACACCATCATTTATGTATATTTATTTCCTGGAGTTTGTAGCTGTAAGTCATCGTTGCACAATCCACATAGCTCTAAGGGACTTCTAAAATGAGCTTGTAAGTTCTTGCCAGCTCATTCACATTTTGTATGCAACCAAGACCAGCAAGTATAAAATAATTGCATATGTGTGCTCTGCATGTCTGTCTGCATCTGTCTGCATGCATGCGTGTGTGTGAGCATGTTGTGGGTGGGAGGCACTGAGGTTAAAAGCTCCTGAACAGATTGGGGCACGTCTCTAACACATGGCTTACCTCCTGCCTAAAAAGTGTTTAATCTCCATCTTAGTGATAAGTTTTGGGATTTATTCAAAATGTGATAGCCAGTGGGCCTAAATCCCTTTCCATGGTATAAAGCTGCAGGAAATTGCTCGCATTAGGGAGATATTGGTGTGAAAATCTCTAGTGGCTCTACATTGAGATATTATTGATCTCATGCACATCTTTTTTCCCCCAAAAAAGTTCCTTTTATTTAGCAGTTAAGCATGTATAGTATGGCAAAGAAAAAGTTTAGGAGGAACAATGGCATAATTAATCTTTTTAATAATCTCTACATTCTATAAAGACTAGGATGAAAAAGTCTAATAATATAATGGTACTGTCCAAAATGGAGAAAAATTGAGAACAAGTAACTGAACTATTTTTATAGCACTTAGTGTTATATTAAGTTTCAGTGGTTAAAATTATACTAAGTGTAAACATAATGGTAGTGTTACACTTGCTACAGCATTTTCAACTTGATAGGTATGCATATCAAACAGTACACTGAACAGGCTGCCTAATAAAGGCATACAATACTGAATATATTAAGTGAGGTGAAATAAATTTTTAAACCTAATCAAGTCCACAGTCTTTCATCTGGAAAATGCAGATTTCTATTTATCTTGAATCAGAAGAGGCTACAATATTTTTTTAAATAAATCTTTCCAAAGCATTGTGTTTCCACAAGCTATTAATATTCTCATGTATTATCTTGAGAAAATAGTGGCAGTAAGCATTAACAGTAAGATTTCCACAAATCCTGAAGGTCTGGTGTGTGAGAGTACTTTATTTTTTTGTTAAGTTACAATACTGATGGCCAGAGAGCTGGCATAGCGAGTCATGCTGAATCTGCCCTATACCTGTACATTGAAATGCTTCAATGACGCGGTTAATATGGTTCACACACAGATGTATAGAAATTATACTTACAATAAGTACATTTCCCTTGCTGATTCAGTCTGGGTTAAAGAAATCACTACAGCAATTTGGAAGCTCATATTCAGTAGTAGAGAACGCAGGATTCAAAAGTACATTCAAGGCTACAGAGAGCTAACAACAAGCTAACATCAGAATCAGAAAAGCTTGTTTAATGTTTAATTTTCTTACATATTAATAGTTTTTCTGTTTTATATGCTGTATAGAGTATAATTTAATAACTTAAACATTGTTTAAAAGTACATATTAACATAATGTTTATTTATATCTATCTACTGTAGATAGATAGATAGATAGATAGATAGATAGATAGATAGATAGATAGATAGATAGATAGATAGATCACACATAACATACAAAAACTCAGCCATAATCAGCCAAAAACCAGAATAATCAGCCAATGCATGTGAGTTTCATGGACACCTATGCCTGCCTTGACCACACCCTAGGCCATCTAATCCAATCCCACAGAAAAGCCAATGCAGCACAAATGACCAAAAAAATTATAAATGCTGGCCCTAATAGAAAAGCACCAAAACCAGTGCACTGCAGCCCACCACACAGGGCCCAGCAAGCAAAGAGCCAAATAACTCCCTATTTGATCAAGCATCCATGGGATGCAACAGAAAAAAACAAGTCTGACCCACAGACTTGATCCACATATCTGAACTATTAAAAACCAATCAGGGGTAGCTCAGTGGTTAAGGCATTGGACTAAGGTTCGGAAGGTCCCAGGTTCCCAGGTTCAAACCCTATGCCCACCAAGTTACCACTGTACCACTGCCCTTGAGCAAGTCCCTTAACCCTCAACTGCTCAGATGTATAATGAGATAAAAATGTAAGTCGGTCTGGATAAAGGCGTCTGCCAAATGCCTGAATGAATGTAAATGTAAAAATCAACACAGAGGCCCCACCCCGCAACCCACAGCACCCAAAGGATCTGTTGCCAACGTCATGGTGCCAGACAGGACAGCACACTCCTAGAGGCCTGAACAGTGACGCCTCTTTGGGGCCAGAACTGTCCTGGTGACACAAGGGAAACCCAAAACTTAGTATGATTGGTGTATACTGGCCTTTCTCACAGAGCAAAATAAAAAACACACACACACAAAAAGCAAGAAAGCATGTGTTCAACATCTGTTGTCACAGCTTAACAAAACAAATTTTCTTCTGGTTTGGCAGGGGTATAATTAATTAAAAAACTCTGGTTTCCTCAATTTTAAATTAAAATGGCATACCAACACATATTGCCTGCCACAGGCAAATTAAAAAAAGTTTTATTGAGAGGAAACAAAAACAAAAAAGTATATATTATTGCTTAATAAGAACATTAAAATTAGTTTTGAGCTGAAAGTTTTTAAAAGCTGTAGGCACACAAGTTGTTTGACTTGGCATGCACCCATTTTATTTCAGGGTATAGTTTCCTCATTTTATACAGCCCATAATCTTAAATGACATTTCTCTGTTTACAGGCCAAGGCCTGTGGAGAAGACAGGGAAGACAGGGCATGTGATCACATTGGTTTTCTTACATTTGGAAATATTTTAATTGCTAAGTGCTGACCCGTACTTACATTAATGAGGAGCTGGAGAAATTTTGACCTTGTGGTGTGCATGAATCAATACGAAGTTAATAAAGCCAAGTTCATTGCTGCCTAACGCAAAATAAACCTGATTTGTTTACTTACCTAGGCCCTGGATATGTCAGGCCCATTATGAAATGATTTATAGACCACCGCCCAATGAAATTGTTTAAAGCAGATTAGGTGCAGGGAACGATCAGCACTAATATGACAAGCTGATGCCACATGACAGGTAACCAAGCAAACAAGTTCCTGAAATTCAGATTGAATTAGAATCCTAATAATCCTACAGGGAGTCAGAGATTAAATCAGAGGGAGGGAGAGAGGGTGTGAACTCCACGCCCCAAAAAGCTTGCTTTGAAATGGGCGACAGGTGTGTGTGTGTGTGTGTGTGTGTGTGTGTGTGTGTGTGTGTGTGTGTGTGTGTGTGTGTGTGTGTGCACGCACATGTGTTTGTGTGAGAGCACAATACTGTATGTATACTTGAAATTATGTTTCTTAATCATAGTTTCCTTTAAAAGACAGAAGAGACATTATTGTTCTATGGTCTTGAGGTAATAGTCATATTAGTCATACTTTTGTTTTGTTCCATGGACCTTAAGGAAAATATTTTAAATTTGTATAAAATACTTACAGATAAGTGTCTAAATGCAAATACTGGACATTTTAATGTAGAAAAGCATTAGTATTACACTGGGCAATGCTGTACCAAAGGCATTTATTGACCCATTTCTCATAAAGGCAGTGGCCCATATCAAAATGATAAAGGACTTCAGTGATAAAGTCAATATTCTCTTAGAAAAAAAAGCAGGTTTTTTTTTTTTTTTTTTGCTTTGTGAAGATTATAATTGCACTATAAAAAGAAAATGGTTAAATTTTTATCTTCAGTAATATCCTTTATGATTGTTTACAAATTCTCTTATTCACTGATTTGTTTTTTCCCCCTCCGTTTTATAGAGCTTTCCTCTTTATTTGAAAATAATGAATATAAATGAGGGTTTGCACTATTCCCGGACACATTAAGAAAATTGTATACAAATTAGAATATGAATGTCTAAGCAAGGTGCATTATGTGGACATTTGAATATGCATGATAAATATTACATTACGGCAGCAACTGCAAGCAAATCTGTTTCACATTTTTAATATGTTTTTTCCCTACGAAAAAACGTGATTAAAACTTCCTGTGCTCTCATTTTTATCCAAGTTTGACCCAAATGATACAATCAACCACTTTCTCTGTCTTAGTAATTAGGTTATTTACACACACCTAATTGTGTAAATATGTAATTATGGTTAATCAGAAGTCCTATTTTTGTAATGCATGCAGTATTTGCAGAATTTTATATATTAGTATCTTGATTTGTGGCATGGATACTCTTGACTGTCAAAATGAGTCAGAAAAAAGTTAGACATTGAAATTAACCACAATTTCATTCAATTAAACGGTATAAAAACTTTGTTTACCTCCAGTGAGCACCCAGTTGGTGGATAAATTGAAAAGCTTTATCTGTAAAAGGAAAAAGTCATATACAACAAGCCTGATGCCACATCATTGCAGCTGCACCAGCATGAATAATGTGCAGTTAAGAGTTTGACAAAAGAGAAGTGAATGGAAAATTAATAAGATTGTGTATATACCACCTCTGAACATACGGCAACAATTTTAAGCATCATGTTGTAAGTTTATGAGCCTTTTGAACTAAAGTCACACATCTGCATGAAATGAAAATTGCAAAGTCTATTAAAGTCCATCAAAGCCAGTGGGCATAAACTGCGTATAAGCTTCATAAAGAGCATTGGAAG
Organism: Clarias macrocephalus; assembly: GCA_011419295.1. NCBI lineage: Eukaryota > Metazoa > Chordata > Actinopteri > Siluriformes > Clariidae > Clarias > Clarias macrocephalus. The sequence continues at coordinate 35,105 of JAAGKR010002061.1, read as the reverse complement.
AGAAATACTGTACCTACAAACTACTATCTACATAAAACATTTGTCCGTGGGACAAATCAGAAACCCAGGGGCCTGGGACAAGTACATTATTATCTGGACTATTACTTTTTTTACATATATACTTTTGATACTTGGCATAGTTATTTTAACAACTGAAGAAATGAATTCTACTCATAGCTGAAACACTGATTTACTGAGGGGGAAAACACTTTGTCCTACATTAGTAACTGTATTAATGCACTTAACCAGTAAAGTGCCTTAACATAAATGATTACATTACATTAGCTACCACTTTTTAGCAAATGAGTACTGGGTTGTTCATTAGAGCTTTGACTTGAAAAGTATATAAATGTAATAAATGTATATTTTCTCCACCATATAAGGTGATATACAGATATACATAATTTTCTCTACCTAAGAAGTCAACTACTGGTGTGCTAATTGCTATACAGTTTCTCCAAATTAACCTAGTAAGTCAGCGGAAGTGTGCTATATCATAGTTTGGGTCAAATTACTGGACAGGAAGTTTACAGTTGTGACGTGGTAGTAAATATTTTCAGAAGTAACACTTTCTCTTCCTTCGGTGCAATAATGTTTGGCATACGGTTTAATATGGTAGTAAGATTGGGTTCTAATGAGGGGCCTCCAGCTCCAGACCTGCACCTCTAATGAGAGTTTGTAACATGAAAAATCACAGGACAAGGTAATCCAGGCACACCAACTAATCCCCCTACTCAGTCACTTACTCACTCACTCACTTACAAGCTAAGGTTTTCCAGCTTTGATGTGCTCTGCTTTTCATGTCTTCGTGGCTGCAAGAACAGAGATACAGTCAGAAAAAGGCGGGGCAGACGGGATTGTGGGTTCGTCTTTATAACACGTTTTAATCATGCTAATTAATGGATAATGGGCTCAGTAATGAGCAGTATGGGGCACGTCAGATTCATATGATTATCTGAGCACGGAAGCCCCATGACAGCAGGCATGCGACACATAAAGAGGCCAACACTACATTTTAGATTTTAGAGCTTCTTATATCCATCCCAGAGTTCGGTTTCAGAGCAGTGAGAGACAAAATGGGCCCAGTACTCACATGGGACTGTGTGTAACTCATTCATATGTCTGAATGAGTTACAGTTCCACGACTGCAGAATATTAGCCCGTTATCAATTATCAATTAGACTGCACCATGATGTATTAAGCAGGTGGTATTTTTTTCATTATTTTAAAAGATCCAGCCAGAACATGTGGAGCACATTGAATCTCCTCTTAGTTGTTCCAGTCCTGCAAAATCTTTCTCTTATTCTGCGTTTCTCTGCCACCGTAAGGGATTACATATTGCAGCAGTGGAAAGAAACCCTGTGGTGATGATCATAGCATACACTTGGAAAGAAAGAAACAATCCTCTCTGCAGGCTTAAGATATCAGTCTCATAAAAGGTTCAAAATGTCATTATGAGTAGACCTGTATTTGACTCAGGGCAGATGAAATAAAAAGTAGTTAAAAGTATTTAGAAGCAAGTGGCTAAATTTTATGAACTTATAGTCCTACAAACAGTAATAACACATTCCAGTGGTAATAATGCATCTATCCTTTTACATTTTATTACATCCATTATAGCCATGAGCTGAAAACCTATTTCTATTATGTCTATTTGCTATGTACAAGGTCTTTAACATTTCAGGCCCGCTGTTTTATATAACATATACTGTTAATGAGTATATTTTATATGCGTTTCAAAGCTCGAGAGCCACATTTAACCACTTGTGGGTCACCTTCACTGACAGAGAAATCCTGTAAAGAGTGTGAATTGAGTTGGCTCTATATTAAGATCAATGTATTCATGTTTTAAAAACCCAGATTGGGTGCCAGATATGATTTCTGGCAATGTTAGAAAAAAGTATATACTTATAAAGTATAAAGTATCCACATATTATATACATTTCTGTTCAAATACAGCTATTAATTGCAGTTGTTTATTGGGGAAAGTTTTTGGCTGTCTGACTTTGTAGGATCTCATTCATCCAATATAAACATAATGGTCACTAAAAAAAGAAGAAATACTGTAGGTCGGTCTGAATTTCACATGAATACCAAATCAATTGCATTTTAAATACATTTAATTGTAATAAAAAAAGAAAAAAGAAAGAAAAAAAAAAGATGCTGGTGATGACATAGCATGGTCCCATACCATCTATGATGCCCGTCAGCAGTAAATGACCATAGGACACCACAGAGATATTAATTGGCAGGCAAACCATGGATTTAGCTGCCTGCCACAACAAAATACCTGAAAAGTCCACAAACTTGTCTGACTTTCAGTTATGTCCTCTCCGTCTTGCTTCATTACTTATTGATTTACAAATCAATAACATCTTTCAAAGAGCCAGTTGCTTGAACTAGATAAAAAGAAAGAGAACGACTGAGGCTGTAGAGGTTAAAAATGAGCAAAGACCTTTTAGTTACTGTTTAACTGATGCCAGGAAACAAGATTTCACGGGAAAGAGATGACACTGGGACTGATATTGCGTTTCGTCCCATACTTGATAACTAATTGAATTTTGCCATCCCACCGTTATTTATATTAAAACGTATCTATACCATAAGAAAGCTACATTTTTTGAAGTGTGAGTTGATGATCTGTTCAGAAGAAGCTATTCTTTTCGAATCCCACAGGGATCTGTTGAGATTCTCATTAGGCTGGTCCTCATTGTCACCACTAAGAGAAAAAAATGTTGAATTTGCCTGTGATAGTGAGGAGCAGAACAAAAAGCCCCCATCCAGGTTCCAATCAGCAGCTCATGAAGGAGCCAGCCCAGGTCTTAATCAGTCAGTCCTTAATAGAGCCGCTCTTTAAAAGTATTATTAACCTCATCTGTCTAGATTAAGAACTAATAGCCCCCTTTCTGTGTATTGTCTTTGTAGCAGCTGGTAATGTACATATATATTAATCCACTCTCGTCGGCAAGATTGTGTTGCATGCTGAACAACGGTGCCCTTCACAAGCGAGGCAGACACAGGTTAGGAAGCCACTAATTAAATGTCAGACTTGACAGATTAAAATTATGAAATTTAAAATCGGCAAGTAGCTCTTTGTCATTGTCAAATTAAGAGCCTGGTGTGATGAGGAGCTGGAGATGGGACACTTTAATGGATTGAAAGGGAATGTGCTTTAGCAGTCTTGCTTATTGAGAAAAAAAGATTTTGCAGCTCCAAAGGTATTGAGCTGCATGTTCAATTCCTTGCTTAGCTAGGCTGTGACACAGGTGCCATTTGTATGCTGCTAAGCTTTTCCAGACCCCATGATTTAGCACTTTTATTAATCCACACAAAATACTGAGCAAAGGCCGATAAGAAATCTAATCCAGAAAACAACCATTTTAATAGAGAATGGTTGGGATGTTGTATAAAAAATACATTTTACAGATACTTCAGCGTTATTTAGCTATAGTCCAGGTCATTTATTACATTGCTGTTACAGACAGAATTATGTAATTTAAGCATGTTTATTATATTCATTGTTGGTAAATTACCCTAAAACAGATGGTGAAACATTTGCCTTTTTTAATAGCTTTTTTTGCAGTCATTAAATAAACATATAAAAATTTTATGGTTTCACAGTCCCTACCATAAATTTGTGATTGAATTTCTGAAACCAAACTGAATCTCATGTCATATTATTCTGAAGAACATGGTGGAGAATTACAGAGGGCAGTCGAAGGGAAAAGACCTAATGAACCTCAAGGAGCAAGGGAAGAAAAAAAAAATATGTTGCACGGAGTTTCTAAAAAACCTTTGGTAAATTAGCAATGCTGGTTCAAAGGGTTTGCTAACCCCGTAGAAAAAAAAAAAAGATCTAGATGCATTTGGGTTTGCCTGAGTTTAAGATACAGCTTTCGATAAAACAGGGAACAAACCAGATGTAGCTTTATAGCAGCAACACTTAACAAGGATCAAAAAACAACACAGACTCAAGGTGACAAGATCCAATTAAATGTAATTTTGTCAGCTGTATTTTCATTTTACCTGACAATTTTTATTAAGCAGCCACATGGACTTAAAACGAGAAACCAAAGATAAATTATATCAGTGTAATACAGTTAAAGCATGAAGAATCCCGTGTTTCTAATTTGTAGTAATTAAGTTGGGGCATGATGATTTTAATGAAGTCCAAAAGTGGGAAAGGAAAAAGAAATTAGAAAATAAAAAAATAATAAAATAAATATGTTTAAAATAGGACAGTGTAGGTACTGGTTATTTACACCATAGGGGGACTAGAGACTTATTCCCATGATACAGGATACAAAATTCCGCAAATGTTGCAATATAATGCAATATGCAGAATTTAAATTGCGTTGCTTTAGAAATGGTGTATGGTGGTGGTGCAGCAGATAGCATTCCCACCTCACTGCTCAGGGTCTCTGGTTCAAACCTGAACTCTTCTTACTGTTTAACATCTTCCCTTGTCTCCATGGGATTTGTCATGGTACTTCAGTTTCTTCCCACCTCCTAATTTTGGATTGGCTATGCCAAATACCCCCTTAGTATCTGGCAATGCTATACTCCGACCTCATATTTAATTTTTCTGTTATAAGCTCCAGATCTACCATTGCCCTGTACAAGACAAGCAGTTACTAAAGATAGTTAATTAAATTAAAGAATGCATTACAATTTGTCTACTTATTAAAGTGATTTTACATATTTTAAAATTAAAGCGTTGTAGACAATACTAAATAAGTATCATCTCTCAGAATTTCTCAAGTGTACTTTTTTATGGCACACTGTTAATTTATAGAATGTCTAAAAAAAAATGTGTGAAGCAAAAGTCACTTGGGAAAATAGTCATCTGGAATAGAGTTTTCTTTGCATCTAAACAAAATAAACCCAACTGGATGGTTCACTGCAACCTGTTTCAAGCCCCTCAATCATGTAGTCTTAACTGTCTTCATCTAATCCAAATGTGACATGACACAAGAGTTAGAGGCTGGTGTGCCAGATTGCTTTGTTGAGGTGAGTGAGTGGCATAGTAACTGGTTAGCCTCAGGTGCTGTGCTTCATACAGGTACCTAGTGTGTCTAGTGCATAAGGCATGGTTAACGACTTGCCCTGTGGTGCTGTGCTGTGTTCTCAAAGTGCACTCATCATTTGTTTTCTGCCACAATGACACAGAAGGAAAGTGGCTGTCTGCCTAAGATGTCATTATGGAAGTGTGAAATTACTTATAGTCCAGTACAGTCTAAAAGATTATTTTGCATTTATCTGCTTTGACTTGTATTATTATATTAACTTGTGTCACAGAGCTGTAAATTGGTCAGAGTACTGAAATATTAATATTATCCCTGTTAGGTTTTGTCAAGACATATAAAATGTTCCAAGCAAGCTATATGATACCCATGAGAATTGCCTGATACAGTAGATTTACTCCGACAAATTAACACATTTACATTGTTCTTATTATTTTTACATACTTTAAAACTTAAATACCTTATTCTTATCTACCTTAAATGATTCCCAGATACTTTTACATGAATCTATGAACATACAGCATAAAGTAATAGTTGTTATTATGACTTTCTAGTGGCTGGTTTAAATATACTTGCCATGGGGTTTATTTGCATATTGAATAGAAGATATGATGATATTTGATTCTGAAAACATTTTATGATGAACTTCTTTAGTGTTTGCCCTGATTTGTTATGTAACCCAACTCTAAGTAAATGCAGCAAATATAGTTTGCATAACACTCACAAATCTCACATTGATTTTAGTGGTACACTGTAGCATTAAGTGGTAAAGCACTTTCTTGGGACAAAAAAATAGCAAAAATAATAACAAACAAAAATCTAATTACATTTTTATTTTAATAAGAAATAACATAACCAATTGTATATTGGAATAATATGGCATTGCTTTTACAATGCTAAAGCCAAATATTTATAATAAACGTTATTAGTAGTAACTATTGAATTTCTATATAAATAAATGTGTGTGTGTCAGAAGGAGTTGTGAAATTTTAAAAACGTAAATGTGTGTTTGATCTTTTCCCATTAGTGCAGGGAGCTGAAGTAAACACATCTACTTCAGGGGTCAAACAGGTCAATGGTGACACAAGTGTGGCTTGTATTTACTCTGGGTTCAGGGCAGCACACATATACAGCACACTCTTAATTGATGTATGCAAAACGTACGCCAAATTAGATGTGTGATGGATCTATTGATGGAATATTCAGGCCTGTCTCCTGATCTATGTCAACCTCCCAGTTACCTCCGTTATATTTTCTCCCTGCTGCTACACCTCTCTCTCTCTCTCTCTCTCTCTGTCTCTCTCTCTCAGTTTTCCCTTCTTGCTCCTCTGGACCCATGCGGTCTAGGCTGAGTACCTTGCTCTGAATGGAAAATGAGGGGTTAGACACATACACGCACCTCTAGAACCTGTTGGATGTTCAGACACATGTCTCATTTGCAATGTGTTACAAGACTGTGTCATGCTCAATTACTCGGTGTCAAAGTCTCCAGAGAGCTGCTAGGGACAAGTGGTTAGTACAGACAGTGGTGCTGGTGCTCATGATTACATTAGTGGATTTTGCATATGTTAATGTTGTTTGTCTTGCATTGCCTGTCTTTACCCTGTTTACATTGATGTGCCGCATGGTACAAAATAACTAGCGGGGGGAGAGGGCTGTCAATATATCACGACAAACTACAATTTAGAAAAAAATAAAGCAGTTAAAGCTGCCTTTCACCTTTCCACATCTTTCAATGTAAAATATGAACAATTGATTTTTCCATTTTCTTGACGTCACCTATCCATGCAAAGGAAAATGAAAGCAGTTGCAAAAAAGGATCACAGCAAAAGCAGCAGTACGCTAGACTATGCTTAGGCTCATAAATAGCACAGCTTATCCACTGCTGCTAATTGACTCACACAGGCATTAGCTGGATTAAGTTAGAGCCCAAAGTTCATTAAGCAGATAAATGCATCTCTTAGCCTGCTAAAGAGCTCCTGCACTAACTCAACCCACTGAAAATAGCACTTAACCTCAATGAGGCACAACTGGGATAGAACCCCATGCTGATTTTAATACTCTGTAGAAATTTAAGGCTTATCACACTTCACAGTTGCAGTATAATGAACAAGAGTTACCCCATTGTATCTCCACAAAAATTACAGATATTAGATTTTAAAAATCATACATACTTTCAAACATAGTGTGATAAAGTTCACATATTATCCTTTGAGTCATTATTTTCATTTTGGACCTGTATGTTACGTATAACATTCTGTTGGATGAATCGAAGGATTGAAGGAGAAGCGTTCTAATCAACAGACCTTTGTTGGATGCATTGCATAGAGTAGTGGTGAATTGTCTTCCGGCTATGGATAGCAAAACAGTAGGAGCTCAGAAAGTGGTAGGGAGTGCTTTCATTGTGCCACTTATACGACAAATTACCCAGACAATGGACCTCTAAAGTTGGCAGCTAATTCAATCGCTACTGTTGACTCCAGGCATTCGCTATGTTTGTCCCCAGTCGGAAATACTCCAAACTTCATCTGGGCGCAGTCAAACAAAATGAAAGGTAATATTCTTTATCTGCACTGGATAGCTTCAGATGAACTGCTCCAATATGAGTGTAAATAAGATTTAGTGATTCCATACTTCAGTTGGCCTCAACTCAAAGTGATTTGGATCAATATTGTCTGCCAGCCCAGCAGTGTGCGACAGGGCCTCTACGCCTCACAATAAGAAGGCACGGAGGCTGTATTCAAATTTCGACAGTGTCAAATTAATTCCAGTGTTATCTGGAAATTCAATTAGAAGGGAACCCCCCTCTCCCACCTCCCTTTTGTGAGTAAGAAAGTGTCTAACATCCCGATGTGACAAATTACAGTGCTCAGAGTGCATATCAAGCTGAAGTGTTGAGCCTTGCTAATCTTCCCTCTAATTCTCAATTACTGTAAAATGAAGCCATAAATCACAGGGACAGCCAGATCGATGGAAACATTGTTTTTGGAGTGATTGGCAGTCTCCCCAAAGGTTACTCTTTAAGTTGGTTTAAGGTTCCCAGTCTCAGAGGGCTGGAAGCAGCTTTGAGGGGGGGGTTGAATGGGGGGAGTGGGATGCGTGGCGGCTTTGGTGGGTGGGGGTCGAACTCAATCTATATTATTCAAGAATCGTAGTCCTTTAGGGGATACAGCAGAGGGACAGCACCAATTTTTAGCCCATCAGCCATCCAATTTTTCTCCTTTTCATACCTGCTGTAGTAAATGAGAAACAAATTAAATTTCTCCCTACTATCTCCACAGAAACCATTTAAATCCTTTTTGGAAACTAAATTGTCCCCAGACAAATCGCCCCTGGTTCTATGAAAATATACTATGGTGGTGCAACTGAAATAAATTTGTGTCACTCCAGATATGCCATTGCCTGTAATGCCATTCATTGGGGACTTGCAGAAGGGCTGAAGAGGGGAAATAAAAGTAGGGGCACTTTTGGTGAAGAACAAAAGGAGGAAGAAAGCAGGACCTGCTCTGCATGCTTGCTCCCTCCCTTTTTTGCTGCCCACCTCCCACTCACAGTGTTATTAATTTTGAACCAGAGTCTTCACATTCATGAGGCTGAGATTGAAATGTAAATGAGTCAGAGGGAGTGAGCAGTCAGCAGTGGCCCTAGCCACGCGACCAGTGTCACACTCGCACACAATACACACTCCAGAAGTTATCATTTGCACAGATTAAGAGTGCAGAACATCAATCACTACATCAGGGAAACAATGAATAAAATGGCCCAAGAAGGCAGATGGAAAATCCCTGACAAAGTGAAGTGGTGCACAGGACTGTAGCTGAGTGGTGGTCCCTTGACTGTTGCAAAAGTGAGCTTAGTTAGCCTGCTTGGCTTGGCTGGGGGAATTTTTTGTGTTCAGAAGATTTATTTGTATGTCCTACTTTGGGACTCTTGCCGATGTCTTGTGTGGGTGGTTATTGGAGTATAGGTCATCATGGATATTTGCAGATATATGCTTTTTGACTTTTGGTGGGCCATAAACAATTGTTGTGTGACACTACAATTTATTCCCTATTAAGCTTAATGCTATAAAGTCAACCATTTGTTTGGTTAGTGTATCTTGAACAGTTTTGAAAAAATAAAAAAAATGCACAGGACATTATCATTGACAGATGTTCTGAATAATATAATACTTTTTGTAGGACCAGACTAGATTAAAAAAAAAAAAAGCATTTGACATTAATAAATAAAACTGAGTAGTCTGGCAGATCTTCCATTTATTAAAGCTTTATGGACTGTGACAGTGAATATTACAGGATTATTGGTCATGATTGGAGGATGTATAAGCCTTCGTTGATTCATGAATGCTTATTACTGATGAAAGCTGGATATCTTTATGAAGCCTTTGTGGTATCTTTATTCTTTTTCAAATTACTTTGTATGAGTTACCATGTCACCTTAGCTACATATTAAACCCAATCAGTTGGATCACCAATGGCATCAGGTTGATAATGGCTAGGGAAATCTCTTTTTCCTGAGCACCTCCACAGCCCATAATTATTATTGTCTTCCTTTTTCTCTTTGTACAATACGCATATTCTACTTTTTATCTAACATCCTGAAAGAGTGGGTTTGTGTCTCTACACACATTTAAATCATGTGAACAGCATTTATGCTCCGATCCTGTAAGAGCCAGGAAATAAAGTTTGATGAAAGCCCCTGAAGTTATTGTGGATGAATATCTCAGGGGAATTCATGCAGCAATCGTACTGTACCACATATTGACAGTCTGCCCAACATTTTAAACATAATTTAAAACAGTTTTTATTTATAATGCTTCTAAAATGATGAAGGTTTGAGGTGTTTGTTTTGAAATCAAACTGTAATTGCAATCCAGACATAATTCAAATTGTCCAATCTTGCAACAACAACAACAACAACAACAAAATACTGTACATTAAAAAAAAAATCAGTCCTCTATGCATAAAGTTGAAGCCTCGTTGATGATCAACATGAATTCAGGTGCCCAGTCTGTTTTGTGTCAACAGTCCTGGCTGGTGGGGAATGTTTTCTTGGTACATGTTACACCTTGTTTGAATACCATAGCAAGTATGAATATTGTTGTTGCTGTCCATATGTGTCCATTTTGTCCAAACTGTATCCATGTAATAACTTCTGGCACAAGCCCAAGTCATCTCAAACTGGTTACATGAACATGACAATGAGTGTTTTGTATATCGGTAGTCTTCTGAATGTAAGTTATCTCTGAGATGTGGTAAAATCAGAGGTGGGCAGAGTAGCCAAAAAATTAATTCAAGTAAGTGTTACTGTACTTAAAAATAATATAAATATAAATGATATAAATAAAATAACTTCTACTCAAAAAGTAGTCAACCAAAATATTACTCAAGTAAGAATACTTGTAAATGTAAAACTATGCTGTACAGTATACTGTATATACAGTATATGTAATTATAATAATTATATATGCTAACATTGCAACATTCAATGAAACAGCTAAACTTACTGCGACATATTTCCTCAGGTCAGAGGTCGTGTTTTTATACGCTGAAGTGTGTGTGTGTCTGTTTTGGCAGATAGAGAAGACACCGCAGTATGAAACTATTCTTTTGCAAGTCAAACATGCCTTGTATATGGTGCCACGGCTGCCGGCTGAATTTTTTTTCCCATAATGCCGCATGACTACATGTGGTTATTGTTATTACGGCTGATTGGTCAAATGGAGTCATGTGATTATTGTTGCTGCGTCTGATTGGTCACAGTCATGCGGTAGACCTACCGGTGGGATGTGTAGAATAAATGGTAGAAACGTCACGAGCCGAGAGTAGCCAAGTAAGAGTAGCGTTTCTTCTTCACAAATCTACTCAAGTAAAAGTAAAAAGTATGGTGCAGTAAAACTACTCATAGAAGCTTTTTTTTTCAAAAAGCTACTCAAGAAAATGTAACTAATTACTACCCACCTCTGGGTAAAATGGGAGATTCACAGCCTTAATGTGCAGCCTTAATGTGTTAATATAGACCACAATCACAGGAATGTTTCCACAATATTGTAGAATCCATACCATAACATAAACTGAATAGTATCAACAGTATTCTCCATATGAATCACATCAATTTGGTTGTAGCCACGTAATGGAAAACATACCATGAAGACACACACTGCGTCCTGACATTTCTGTCCCAATTCATGAAATTATGAAAGGTAAAGACTTCTTTGTTGTGTGACAATTTGCTTGTTTCATGCCCTTTGTGTGGATATACAGTAGGTGCATATACTGTATATATATATATACTGTATATATACTGTATATATATATATATATGTGTGTGTGTGTTTGTGTGTATATATATATATGCCACATTTCTCCAGCTAGGCCTATCATTAAAGCTGTTGTGTCTGTTTTAGAGACCTCTGCTTCTTCCGTGTCATTTTTTAATTGACAGTCAATTTTTTAACTCAGCTATAAACATCATTCCGTTCAATCAGTGCCGGTATATAGATCAAATAGCAAGCGGCTGCTACACATGCCTTCAACCCTGACTTGTCTCAGTGCTTTCATATGGTTTAACACTGTGGCATGCTTTTTTTTTTAAAGCAGGCGATGGCTGTCACTGTATTTTGTCAGCAAAGCATAATATTTCTTTATCCTGGCACTGAACATGAATGGCATGAAAATACTGTGGTGCATAAGTTGGTTGTAAATCACCCAACACAGTGTAGTGGTAGCAGGTAGAGAGAGAGTTGTGTGCTGCCACATTCCCCTGTGGTAAAAAATAAATAAATAAATAAATCCGCTTGGACATAAGTCATCATGCTTTAATCAGACTCCAAAATAATAAAGTACTGTGCCACCCACTGAAATGAAGGAGAAAACATACAAGAACGTACCTGCTTTCAGGGTTGTTTTTTGCTGTGTCAGGGGTTATTGCTTTGATGTTTATCTAATAGAGTACTTCAATATGATCTGTCTATATACAGTATGCACTACAAATGAATTTAGACTATTTAAAGACTAGACATGGAAAATGACTGCCTCAGTATTTCATCGTATTAATAATGAGGAATTATTTTGATGAAAGACAAAGTCCTCTTCTTTGTAATTGAAATCTTTTTTTATATAAACATACGTCAGTAGCGACATATTAAATAGACATTAGTACTTGGTGTCCAAAAAAGAGCAAGTAACTATTTTGCGGTGCAGTTGAGAGAACAGTGTAAGAGGTTCTAGAGCCTCTTCAGTTGCTTTCACCCATATAATTTCGGGGATGGCGTCAAAATCTAATAACTTTCCATTTCACATTAGGGCCCATCTGCCTTAAGCAATAAGCCTCACACAGTCAGCACCATGCTATCCTGTAGATGCTCTGAGCCCTTATACCACTCAGTCCTTTTGGGGGACAGATGTTCCCACTGCCCCCCTACCCCATCCACCCACCCCCCAAAAAATTGAGTTAAAGCTTTCTGCTAGAGGATTTGCTCTGTTTTGCTGCAGTTGATTAGTGTTAACCAAATAAGAGAGACATTACTGACAGTAAGCTGTATGGTGCAGGGCAGCTCTTGAGACAGGGGCAGATGGCCTTGCTTGAGCTGCTGTCATGCAGTAAGACTTGTTGAGGAGTCAGTGGTATTGATTTCATTTCTGCTCTTAGATGCAACCATCATATCTACATGTGTCGGCACTGATACGGGCAACAAGAAATCCAATAGCAGGGTCTAAAATGGAAGTGAGAGCGTTGGTGGTTGTTAAGGCTGTCAATCCCATCTGTTTCCAAAAGGAGGCTCTTTCACTTCAGGAAAAAAAAAGTCTGTCCTGGGAGGAACTGCATCTAGGACCACTAGCAACCTCACATACATGAACACCATGCTCCATTATCATTAATTAGACAGGCAATGTTTTGGGATTGGGTTTCAGGTCTTAAAATAGAGCACTGTAGATAAGGATGCCCTCAGGTGAATATAGACTTGAGTTGCACACTGAACAGCAGGGTCAGAGTCATTGGATATTCTGTCATTGAAGTGGTCATGGAGAGCAATGAATAGCATTTATCTTTATATACAGCAAGCACTGAGTCAATGCAATACCAACTGTAATTATGCAGCTGCTATTACATGCGAGTCGTGTCATAAGGTCTCAATGAACATATCCATCAGTTGACCATATTGATCAAATACTTTATACTGTCACCTTAAATAAATAAATTCAGTGAAAGTGTGGAATACAAGGTCTTGGAGTAGAGTTAAAGCTATCAAAATAACTCACCATACAGTTTGACACATTTATCTTTTGTTACCTAATATTGGAAGTAGTGTATCTTGTGTAGTGGATTATTAGTGTGTATGTTTGATAAATGTTCCATTTGCGACTGTTGCGGTCCCCGGGACAGCTCACTAGCACTGATGTACTTATTAATAATAAATTGTCTGTGCAGAATGTGAGAATTCTTCCTCCCTTTACAGTTATTGTGTAAACAAAAGACTGTTTGCGGTATCCATCTTAATAGAAGACATTTTATTCAATAAAGATAACTTGGTGGAGAAAAATGAGATCTCTTAACTCTCTCACCCTCTCTTGCCCTCACTCCTTCTCCGTTTATCCTGTGACATTTCCTGTTCCTGTCAGACTGCCCTTGGTGCTGTGTCACAATGGAACTCAGCATATCAGAGAGAATAACAGCACTAATGAACATGTCCTTATAGCACTTTATTACCCCAATGCAGAGATGCAGAAATATCAGATGGAAGGTTTTGAATATATATTGGGAGCAGTGAAAATGAGCTGCAAGATGACAACGGCCATAACAAACAACTGGAAAATATAATAAAAGCACATAACCTTCTGATCTATTCTCTGAAGCCTCATAATAAGTATAGATTTTTTCAGTAATATAAGTGTGAAGCTATATACAGTGGTCTGACAAAAAAAAAATGTCCTGATATGGCTTTTTTTTTTTTTTTTTTTTCAAAGTGTGTCTTGTCAGGTTGAGGGTATAAATCTTATTCACCTGGTGTTTTGTAAAAAATATGGTTATTAAGTTTGCGCACTGCGGTCAGAGGAGAGCAGTAAATTACCCTTGTAACAAAGTTAACATTGATTCAGATAGAAGTGCTTGTCCACATGTAACAACGATAACCTTTTAGTAGATTTAGAAAACAAATTTGACACCCATTAAAATAAGGAATGAGTTGGTTCCCTTCCAACGGAAGTAAAAGAAACTACTTGGATGAGGTAAAGCCATTAATACCCCATGTTGCTCTTTTATGGCAACCCAGTAGGGGCCCTCAAGCAGTTCAGTCTAAAACTAAAATGACATAACAAATTACTCTGCAAAACATGAGGACACAATAGCTTATGGTTACTCACTGCCCCTATGAATAGCATATGGACCTTCAACGGATGCAATGGAGTGTGCACTCAGTGCTAACAGGGATTTAATTTAATAAATGCAAGAAAATCCTTTAAATGAGCTGCATAAACACTTGGCGAAGCATATTCTGTAAAAGTGAGAGAGTAAGGAGTTGATAAACTGTGTTATGAAGAGAAAAAAGCATGTAATGTAGAAAATCTTCTATAAAACCTAACTTTAGTCTAATACCAAATATTTCTACTCCAAAACACACACACACACACACACACACACACACACACACACACACACACACACACACACACACATGCATGCACACAAACATGTGAGAACACAGTCCGGCATACACACACATACACACACTTTATATATGCTGCTTTTCTAAGACATGTTCAGTTTTATTGCTCACAAACAGTAACTTATGTCATCTGGAGAAGCCATTGAGTTAAAAGTAAAATATTTTTACAAGTTGAAGTGCTAAAGTGACAGGTCTGTCAGAGAAAGTAGTTTGTCTTCTGCCGCTCAGTAAAAATATTATGAAAACTCAAAGACAGAGATGAGAGGAGAGTGATGGACAGTTCTGACACTCAGAGGCACTTAGGCAATTATTAACCGTTTATGCCCGTCACCACACTTGACACTACCCAAACAGAGTAAGTCTAATTTTGTTACACACCAGAGTGTGGGGAAACTCATTTCTCGTGAAAACATTCAAATTGGCACTGCAGCCATTATATACACAGTATATACCGCCATTACCTATCGGTATAAGTATATACGTAGGTTCGAAGTTTTTGATCTGGACTCCAGAATTACCCAGAATCCTAATCCAATAAAGCTATTATGGGATGGGCCAGAAAAACAAGTTTGACCCATGGTGGCCCCACCCTGCAGCAACCCACAGCACCCAAAGGATCCACTGTTAACATCCTGGTGCCACACACTACAGCACATCTTCAGAGATCTTATGGAGTCGGCCGCAAGCAGCCAGAGCTGCCCTGATGGCTCAAGGGGAAACCTTGAACAATATTGGACTTGATGTTTTGAGAGAGAGAGAAACAGAGAGAGAGAGAGAGAGAGACTGTATATACAGCACCCCCACACCAGGCTAACCCAAAATGCCTGTGAGTAAAACAGCTATGAATTGCAGCTGTTCATTGATGCTTGGCTAGTCTGTGATCAGAGTGGTGAAATGGCATGCAGGTGTGGTGGAAGACCATATACGTTTCTCACAGCAGATGGACATTGACCTGTCAGCAGTGGTTCCCAAAGAAAACAGGATGAATGCAAAGAGGTCAGCCTCTGTAAAATCTTTACCATGCTCTTCATGTCATCCAATGGAGACCTCAGCTATGTTTTGTTAACTGTCCAGCAATTTTGATGCACCCCTGACAGCACATTTCTTCCATGTAGACTGAAGGGTAATTGATGAAAATTGCTCATCGCTTCACTGTCTTTCCATTTAAAATCAAATGCTTAGATTCGGGTGTGTTCTGCGCTCTACTATGTAGGGTAATTGTTCTCCAGATTGCCCACAGGGGCTCCACAAACGCTTTAAGTATTCCACATTCCTGTATAGGTTAATCTGAATTGAGTGTGGTTTTCAAAGAAAATCAAAACATCCTGATTTCCTGACAGGACTGGTTTGGCATACAAGCCTCCCCAATTTCAAGGCAGCTCATCTGCATTCTGATGAGTGTTACCAATAATTTCTTTCAGACAGACTGCATATACAGTAGGTCCTCAAGTATAACTGTCAGGTATACTTTTAAAGCTATTCTCTGATGAGACAACACTGAGCGAGCACGATCTACAGACTGTTAGTCAGTGATATATTTAACAGGTTTAATACGGTCTGAAGAATTCTCTGGAGACTTTGCGGTTGTTCGTTTACTTGAGTATTTTTTGTTATAGAATAAATGAATAGGTTTAATCGGTAACGTAATTACAAGAAAAAAGGTCTTTGTAATTAGAGACTAATGACAAGCTTTCTGCACTCTTGCCAAACAGCTGTTTTGGAAAGGTAGGACTCCGGCCCTTTCATTGTGTATATTCCAACATATGAAAGTAATTTAGCTGCACTTAAGTGTCTACAAACAATTAGGGCAAAATGTAAAGATGTCATTATGTACAACTTCTGAAAGCTTTTTTTTCTCTCTCTCTCTCTCTCCTTCCTTGTAGGCCACCAGAACAATTATTAACAATCATCATCAGCAAGGTACACCTCATGAATTTTACATTGCCTCCTATCATTACCATAAGTCGATTATCAAAGATATTTGAAGCCTTCAGTATTCATTTTTTCTGACCTTTTCTTTAAGACCTTTTATCAAAGAGAGGACCTTCGTCAGCAATGAAATATTCACTGAAATATTTTTTGAACATGTCTGAATCTGTACATTTCTAAATGCATATACATCCTGTATGTGTGTGGGTTTAGTGAAATCATGCTCCTTTTTTCCTTTGCATTGGCACTGTTTTCTGTTATCCACTCTCTCACAGTTCTCCCTCCTCCAGACTGAACACAACATAGTTGTCAACAAACAAAAGAACACCATATGGATCATCCATATGATACAATAAAAAGGCTTTTACATAACACTTGAATTTGTCTATCTTTTAGGGGCTGTGTTAGCAGTTGGCTTGCTGGGTTTTATTCATTAGGCTTGGGGGTTTGACGGACATCTCTGATATGGCAGGATAATTAGCATCTTCCGGCGTGCTCTTCCCCTTGCTCTGTTCTTTAGCATGCTGATGTCCTGTGATGCCCAGAAACAAGCATGGATTCTATGTTATCATTTAGAAACTGGCAGCCAGTATTAACAGACTGTAATTATGTATTTCCAGGGACAAGATCAGTGGTAAGAACAAAGTACGCTGGAAAACACTGGGAAGACTATTGGGTTGTTTTGTACAAAATGTCCATCACACGCTAGGCATGCCTGATGCTATCTCCCCTCTCATTCTTTTCATTTTTTTCACTCTCCCTTAGTGTCTTGTTATTTTTGCTATCTTTCCAGGAAAATGATTGGCTTATTAATAACGCCAATATTTTGCTTTTTGTCAAAGTGTTTACAAGGCTGTATACATTGTTCATGTTATCTCGTTCAAAAGTCTGGAAAGGCTGGACTTTTTTTCACTCATAATCTTTGCAACAATTATCCAGCAGACTATTTCTTTGTGTGCGAGCCCAGTAGGGTGTACAAATGATTTCTATGCTGATATAACTGCATTAGAGCGCTTTTCATCCTGCTGAACAGTTTGGTGGAATTCCTATGAAGCTGGTCATAGACAGGGAGTGAACTCCAACACAGCCACTACTGCCATTACATTCATTATTGCATTACATCTAGCCAACCTCAATACATTTGCACCACTGTGCTGCACTAATTTAAAGATAACACATACCAACCAAGAGTAGCACATACAGTACCATCACAGGTGTTGATGTGTTTGGTTGTTGTAGCCTCTTGTGTTAGAAAACTCATATGCGTATCATTCCACAAGAAAATCTTAACTGTGTGATGTGCAAAAGACTATGTGTAAAAAATATTTCTGAATTAAGGCTGGCACTGTGCTTTATCTATGAATCTGCCCCTCTATTAATCTAGTGTTATTTTAATTATGCTTAAGGCTTTGTTTTGGAAACAGCACTTGTACATTTAAATTGGCAATCATAACTATACCAAAAACTCTGTTTTAAAAAAAACAAGATATGAAGATATAGCCTGAAGCTGTGAATTTTGATTAGGATGAGGTCTAAATTATACCATGTGACTCTAATTATTTGCTGCTGTGTGAAGGTTCAGCTGAACTACAGCATGTATTGTAAGAATTTATGTAGATCAGTGACAGAGGATTCCAATTTTGAATCAACAGAATTCAATAAATCCTTCCACGTGTATTAATGCACTGAAAGTACAAAAACATGTCCCTGCCATTGAATTAATATACATTTACATTACTGTTCTTGTATTACATTACTGAACTATTGCTCTGATATGTAGCACATAATAAGGATCACATGGCCATAACCACAGCACTGTAATTTGTTGATTATAAAATGATGATAATGCTGATTGATATTCAGTAAAGCTAAAATAAACTGGATTTCTCCTTCTTCTAAATTCCTTATTTAAAAAATAAAATTCTTTACTTAGTCATACTCCGTTGCTGTTGAAGTGGTGACAACAGAATGACACTGTAATTGCTGGAGATTTCAAGTGATTGCTGATTGCACAGGAAATGGTATTATTGCCTAGGCCGAACTGGAATCAGCTCCTTGTATTTAATTAATCCACGCAAACACAGACAGAGATTGTGAAAGTTCCACAGGAGCTGTACATGTACATTCTACTGTTTATAAGCTAAAATGAGTAAAATACATCCAGTGTCAGATCTAATTTAAGGCATATAAAATATCACCATAATAATGTACATTGAAGTTTATAGATTTTTATAATAAGTTACTGAGCTATGATTCACAATAAGCCCAAACCGCTGTCTTAATTGCCTTGCAATTTTTTTCTGAATTCTGGGCAAAGAGTTTGTATTCATAGGGTTGCACAGGTTACATATTTCATATAAGCCTCTGAGTGTCTATGTTTTAGAGTACACACTTTTGTCAAAGATTTTTTTTTAAATAAAACAAATTTTTATGTCCATTTTAAAAGTTCTTAGATAAATAAAGGAAAAGGAAACTGTTCCATTTTCTCCACTGTATATGGGTCCAATGCACTTAGATTTATTGTTGTAATAATTCTCATTTTGGGAAAATAAAAACGATGTTAATGTGTTTAATTTTGTTTTAAAGCAATTACATTTTCCTGAATCATTTTCTATTGATCAGCAGCAACCAACAGCACTTTCCAAGTGAGTGTGTCATGCCTTTCCATAATGTTTACTGATTAAGACAGAGTACCACTTCTATTCTGTATTTTCGCTCTTCTCTTTTACTGTTTTTAGAGCAATTAGTTGAGAAAAAGTCACTTTGACTCTTTCAAAATAACTTAGATAACGCCCTTTTTGTACTATGCCAATAGCTTCAGATACAATGCACTTTGGTCAAATGTCCAACAGCAGAAAATGATCAAAACACTTTCCTGCCAAATGCACAGAAGGGGAGATAAAGCAACTTTGGGCCATTTAACTTAAAAGCTAATGCTCCAGAAAGTACATAAAACATATTATCTGACTCCAACTGGTGTCGTGCATTTGACCTTTACAACTGAAACATTTTACTCCTCCTATTGAGTGTGCCCATATCTGTACACTTCTAATGCATATGTGTGTGTGTGTGTGTGTGTGTGTGTGTGTGTGTGTGTGTGTGTGTGTGTGTGTGTGTGTGTGTGTGTGTGTGTGTGTGTGTGTGTGTGTGTGTATGTGTGTGTGTGTGTTTTAGTCAAAGCATGCAAATTTTTTTCCTTTTAACATTGGCAGCATGGCACTGATTTTCGAAAATTAATATTATTATTATTATTCAATGTCTAATAATTATTTCTCCTACGGACTAAACACAACATAATTGTCGCTAGGGTTGCCACTATTGCCCTATAAAAAATTGGGCAAAACCGACTGACAGTCTAAAAGACCGACCATCCCTTAGAGCCCTTTTTTGAGAATTTTGAGTTTATGTGTTTGCTTCTATGTTAGTTTCTATTAATAAGCAGTTCTGGATAGCTTGTGTGATAGTTATGCAATATAAATGTAAAATATACCTTTATATAAAACCGGCCATACAGTATAGAGAAACAGGACATCATGCGTTCTGGGAATGCTGTATATTTATAAACCCAGGAAACATAGTCCTGTTAACGTAGGATAACTATAGTTGTCACAGAACAAAACAACACTGTATGGACTATGCATATAATACAATAAAAGGGCTTTTAAAATAACACTGGCAAACATACTCACTGGCTGATAATTGTCTGCATTTTAACAGCAAACAAGTAAGGTTTCACAAACTCTGGCCTCCTCAGGGATCTCTACAATCACCCAATTAGCTGACCAAAGGATATATTCGTACATAAGTCATTTTCAAAAGAGTCATTTCAAAGAGTTTTATAGTAAACAGTGCAGCACAGTAACCATTGCCTTCAATGCTTTATTTCCTAGTCCTCTACTTAAACTTTCTTTAAGACACTTTTGCACTCATACTGGACAGGAATAAATAATCACCTGGCAGAAAAGGCCCCTCATTTGACATTTGGCAGAAATTCTTATACATCTGAGCAGCTTAGGGTTAAGGGCCTTGCTCAAGGGCCCAACAGGGACAACTTAATGGTCGTGGGAATTAAACCTGGGACCTTCCGAACCGTAGTCCAATGGGTTAAATGGGATATATATAAATATAAATATTTAAAAAATGGGACAACTGGAAAAAGGGGCTTATGAGGTGGGCGTTATGTTTTACTCATTCTTTTTGTTTTTTTCTTTTTCTTTTCTTCTACCCCAGTCAACAAAATCTGAATTTCACCATATAGCACGGTACTTGAGTATCAGATATTATGTATATTATGTTTGAATTCCCATTGGACAAATTACAATTCCTGGTTAAGTCAGCATACAGTATTATTACCCTATATTATTACACATGAATCACTGTAAATCCAGTGTACCATAAATCCAACTGATGTATTTACTTTCACAATAAATACCACAAAATCCAGTCCTTTCAACATTAAATATACTTGGATAACAAAGCAACCAATTTTGATATAAATATACATTTCAAAAATGTTGATGGTGTATTTACAGAAAATCAGCTATAATAGTTACGTTTTTTATTTGCTGCTTGTTTGGTCTAGTGTCAGGTTGCTAGGTTATTTGTATCATTTGAACTGTTTATGCAATGATGTAATTACTTGCTTTTACTCCATCCTGCCAAATAAGTTCCCAAGGTGAAAATTCGATGTGATCACTATTTAATGCAGAAATCATTCAAGCATCCGGTAATATTTTTGTCATCAGGACTCACGTTACATGTATTTCATTTTCATCAGTGAGTCTTCCTACAACATTGCTAATACTGTTGATGAGGTCACTGTTACTGTATGTAAGCACATTACAGGGAAGCAGCTCCCCATTAAACACTTGACTTGTATTGCAACGTTTATTAGTTTTCACTTTGTGATAAAGATTTTGTCAGTTATTTGTGTATGTCAGTAACGTGCAATCAATAAGTTCTTCAGTCATTTTGACAATTTACCTCTCCAGTGTCAGACCTAAGATATGTTAAATAATAAATCTTCTGGTTAAAAGCTTAAAAATATGGTGACAAATGCACCACTATATACAATATGTGAAGAAAAATAAGTGTGCAAACAACATTTTATCATATGATCTGAGCTATTTTTTGTCAAAACTAAATTAAATAAATTTTTTTTTATTTGTTTTGAGTGATATTTATTGGATAACCAATGATAAATGACATAATGCAATTAAAGGTTTTTAAAGATGTTAGACATGCAAAAGGATACTTCCTTCTAAGAGTTTTATCAATGAGCTTTTGTATTAACGCTGGATGTGATGGCAAATACTGTTACCAGTGATGACTACTTGACTTAACAAGCGCAACTCAATTTCCCACCAGACAATTCCCAGCAACCCATTCTGAGTAATCTGGTCCAGGCTGCGCTATTCAAATTACAATTGAATTCATCTTTCATAGCTTCATCTAATATAGGCGTTTCTCTAGTCAAATCATCCTCTCTTAATGGGTTCATCAATATAATATATCAAGCCCTTAGGGGATGGAGCGTAAAATAAGCTAACAGGAGAGATCTGTTTTCATAAACTTGTAGCAGATTATGTACCTATGACATTTATTAGCTTTACAAGGAGCCTGTAAAAGCCAGGAAGTCTGTTATCACACACACATACATACACGCACACGCACACGCACACACACACACACACACACACACACACACACACACACACACACACACAGTAAAGCTCATTTTCTATATCTGCACATGGTAAGGTTGAGTAAAATGCTCAGAGCTAAAATTTATTATGCATTGGGAAGACTCTTCATGTCATCCCCATGGGTCTGGAGACATCGATATTATCCAACTACACAACTCGCTCACAATGTAATAGACTTCACTGTCCGGCCATTAAAGGTTTTGCTATTGTTTGTTTCTTTACCATTCACTATTAAAAAGATCATATGATATAGAAACTTTTATCTACACAAATAGAACAGATTTTATAAAGTAATGCAGTGTAAAGTTATTTTTAACATTTTCACTGAGGTAATCACAGTTATGTAGAAATGTTTAGGCAGATAACATAGCTGAATGCTATAATAATTATTAAACACACATATTGTAAAATGGTGCATAACATCGTAATATTTATTCCGTATTACAGAGCTGGCCACAGTTAGGCCTTGAAATATTTACAATTGCAAGAAGTCCATGAACTAAGTGAGCTGAGGCAAAGCCAGCAGGATATTTTTGCAGATATTGATTAACGGTCAGCAATTGTAAAACATTTGGGAAATCGAGAAATAGGCTGTAATCAGAAAAAGTAACATTCCCTCTGGCTATTTATAGACTTATGTGCCCTTTCCCGTCAGAAAGGTAGCTGCAGGAGTGTCTGTGTGAGCTGTATGAAAAACGCAATTCCAGGTTCCACTGGATTCACCAGAGCTCTGCTTCTATCACTCGCTCCCTAGCTAAAGGTCATGCTTTCACTTGACTTACAGTATACTCATTCACACATGCTAGGGGCCACTTCGTCCCAGTATTTGTTACCTATATTATTCCAAAATTTGCTATTACACAAATACATACAAGGAACACTAATGATGTAAATTAATCTTATCACTAATAATATTATCTATGATGAAAGTCAAAATATTTAAAATGCTAATGGTGTTTGTTTGAGGACTTACTGTGTGCACATTTTTTCTAATGTGTACAAAAAAATCTGTTCTGTGAAAAGGGCCAACTTAGAGCAAAATAAACAGCTAGAACAGTTGATCTCATTAGAGATTGTGTGAAAGCGGTCCTTCAAATGAAATCATTTTTCTCAGAGCTGCCCCTAGCCAACTTTGATTAATTGTTTGTGTATTGGTTTGGTTTATTGCATTATTCTCTTATGACCCTTATCAATAATGCATTGAAGTTATTGGCCCGTGTGTTTTCTATAAAAAGTTAAGGGTGACATAAATGGTTATTAAAAATTTTTACTTTTGCTTTTTCTAAATCACATTTTATATTATTTCATTTTGGGCTACATTATTTTTTAAGCAGACGTTCAGTACTTTGCTATGCCTAGAGATCTAGAGTAGAAAGGATAGTTTTTCAAAAATCTGCATGTTTTTGTGAAAATATTTATTACAGAATTTATGTTCTCAGTTATATAGTCAAATTCCTAACACTATTACTAAAGGCTTACAAATAATGATTTTATCTTTCTAAATGAGTTCTATTTAGAACCGTTTCTAAAACCATTCTTTTAGTCTTCAGTATAGAGCTTTTAAAGATTCCCTCAGAAAGACAAACCAATGAGCAATTGAGAACACTAGATATTATGATTATGATATGTTATTATTAAATACTATATACTGTTATTATAAATGAAACCTATGTCAATTTGCCTAAATTGTCTTTTTCAATAAAAATGTAATGTAATGTGATGTGTCACTTGTCACCCCTTTCATTAACACAGCAGACCAGAGATCCTGTGCTAATGCTCTGTGGTAAACCCCTTAGAAATCCCATAATGATTCCATTGTGCATACTGTACGAACAATCGAATTTATTTTGTGCATGTGACATCTGGCAAATTTCAAGTATGCATGCAGCAGCTACAGCTTTAACTGTTATTAGTTCTTCATTTTTCTTTTTTACATACATTTTGGTTATATTGAAATTAACCAGGATTGATCAATCTTTCAACATAGACTAATGAAAAAATATTTAATTTACACTAAAAATATATTTGACTTTGGCCAGAGACTGCAGACAGTTATTTTCCCTAAAAATTGTAGGAGTTAAGCACTTGTGTTATCATGGCTTCCAGCATTGTAACCCCATTTAAACTGCAGCACCAGGCTGTTTCCTTTTTCTTTACACTGTCACATTGTGTTTTTTTTCTGTATATGTGTGGCTCCTTCTACTAAAAGTATAGTGACATGATATCAGGTGCATTAGAATGCATTATTACACACTCACTGGCCACTTTATTAGGACCAACACACTCATACCTGTTAGGAGTCTTCTTTGCTCTGTGTGTGTGTGTGTGTGTGTGTGTGTGTGTGTGTGTGTGTGTGTGTGTGTGTGTGTGGAATGCTTTACAAGGTGTTTGAATGGCGGCTTTGAGGTTCTGCTCCATATTGGCATGACTGAATCACATTATTGCTGTAGATTCCCTCCAAAGACTGATGTTCATAAAATTCCAAAAAAAAAAACAAAAAAAAAACAGCGGTTTCTGAAATATTAATTACAACCTCAGAATAGTGCATAAAAAGTTTACTCTGGTACAATAGAAAAGCTTTAATCCTGTCATTTATAGATCTTGAATTCAATTCCCAAAACAGCTGCGTGTATGGCCAGGAGTCCAAGAGAGCAAAACTGTCTAGTCTGTCAAGGTGCGGGAGGATTACGCTGTCTTCCAGTCACAGTGACAGCAGCCAATCATGGGCATTTGTGAACTCATGCATGCAGAAGCGAGCAGATACCACTTCAGAGAGTGTTACTGTTTTTGTTCATTAAAATAGGATTGAGTCTTAATAGAGGCTCATTTACATTACACAAATTATTCCTTGAAGGGAGCATCAAAATCTTATCTACAATAATATTTGACAAATGTTGGACCTTTCC
Organism: Clarias macrocephalus; assembly: GCA_011419295.1. Taxonomy (NCBI): domain Eukaryota; kingdom Metazoa; phylum Chordata; class Actinopteri; order Siluriformes; family Clariidae; genus Clarias; species Clarias macrocephalus. The sequence continues at coordinate 9,877 of JAAGKR010002061.1, read as the reverse complement.
AAAGAAAAAATTATAATAAAGTAAAAAAAAAAAAAAATCACTGCAAAAAAAATTGGATTCTGTCCCACTGTTCCTTAATTTTTCAAATGGGAAGCTAAATAACCCACTTATTTATTCATCAGATGAATTAATGTGAATTGTTTTTAATTGAAATACTTCAAATACTTACACATTATCTGTAGTGTGTTTCCCAAAATCTTTGTAACAGTAGGCACTTTATCTCATTCATTAGGAAATTCTTTGATTTAATAGTTTGGAACAGTAAGCTTATCCACTACACTACTGCACTAAGCATGAATTAATCAAATTAAACTAATACCATCAATAAAGTTCCAACACTTCCATGTAGCTCTTCCAGATGAACATATTTCACGTGATAATTTACCTCCAGAGGATAAATTTTTTCAGACTCAGGCTGAGCAAAGTCAGCAAAAAACTACTTACAACCCGTTTGCTAATTCTCTGATAACAAAGGCTCTTAGGAAACCCCCACCATACACTATACTTATGCTCAATATATGTCCTTCTTTAGGTTAAGTGGGAATCTGACCCTAGATAATACCCTCACTTTGCTACCTAGCAGTAATATTTGGCATAATGTTTCCTCAACAGAGGGGACTGTTTTTATTCACCTTCTATCCAGATTATTAAGGACCAAATCCAGTCCAATTTACAGACTACGTTTTGACTACATACTGAAAATCCTTCCAGACTATAAAAATATAATATAGACAGATTGGCCTTGAGGAGTTAAACAAAAGCAGGTTGCTTCCAAAGCACTCAACTCCTAAATCTGATCCTTCAGGCTAACAAGATTCATGTGGTAAACACAAATAATCAGAGAGTATCTTTGTAGAACTATTCCCTGACTGTGAAACACAACTGCTTGAAAATAGTTTCAATAGCTAACCACAGAGAAAACCGTTTTGGTTGACATCCAAAGTGAAACTCTTCTTTATACAAAATCTGAGTCTTATGAGTTTTATGCAGCTCAGAGCTAACTGCCTCTGTTGGGAAAAGGGAAAGCTGCTTAGGAACACTGCTGACAGTTTGTTGAACATTTGCTTTTTTTCTTCTTTTTTTTTTCAGTCCGGAATGATGAAAATTTTACATACTGTTACATGAACTGTACATTAACTCATCTTAGCTTCACAAAATATTATTTCTAAACTTATACATCCAACTCGTTGCTTAGTTTAAACTTTCTGATTTTTACAATCTTACTGTAAGTTAAGCTACCAAAGGGACAAAATCAACTGATGTATGACATAAAACTTGAAGAACTTGAGGGCATATGTAGTGGAATACATTTTAGAATTTTTTATTTATATAATTTTTATTATTTTTATTTTTTATTTTTTTTTACAAACAATTCATTAGTCTGCATTTAAGGTTGTTAACAATCTTCACAAAAATACTACTAATAATGACAAGATAAAACACTCACCTGTCACTCCATTAGGTACACCTTAATAGTGTTAGGTTGTACCCCTTTGCCTCCAGAACTGCCTTAATTCTTCATGGCATAGATTCAACGGGATGCTAGAAACATTCCTTACAGATTTTCGTCCATATGGACATGATAGCAACACACAGATGCTACGGATTTGTCAGCTGCATATCCATGATTAGAATCTCCCGTTCCACCACATCCCAAAGGTGCTCTTTTGAAATGAGATCTGGTGACTGAAGAGGCCATTTGTGTGCAGTGAACTAATTGCCATGTTCAAGAAGCTATTCTGAGATGATTTTAGCTTTGCGACATGGCTCTTTATCCTGTGGACATAAAGAGAAGGACGCTGTCAGCAAAAATACTCAGGTAGACTGTGGCATTTATACAATGCTCAGTTGGTACTAAAGGACCCCAAAGTATGCCAAGACAATATCGTCCATCCCATTACACCACCAACAGCACCACCAGCCTGAGCCATCTAAAGCTGAGCCATGCTTTCATGTTGTTTATGCCCGATTTTGACCCTACCCTCAGAATGTTGCAGCAGAAGTCAAGGCTCATCTTTCATTTTTCTTTCATTGTCCAATTTTTGCAACCCTATGCAAGTTGGAGCCTCTTAGTTGATATGAGCAACCAGTGTGGTCTTCTGCTTCTATCACCCATCTTAGATCAGCTTCAAAGGTTGATATGTCGTGCATTCACCAGTGCTCCTTGCATGCCTCGGTTGTAACAAGATCTTATTTGAGTCACTGTTGGAATTTGCTACTCACTATGGTTTTGAGTGAAAATCCAAGTAGATCAGTTTGAACTTTTGGGAAGGACCTAAATGCATAGTTGCAGCCATACAATTGACAGTAAAACAGCAGTTAACAAGCAGTTGAACAGGTGTACAGTATATAACAGGTGTGTGTGTGTGTGTGTGTGTGTGTGTGTGTGTGTGTGTGTGTGTGTGTGTGTGTGTGTGTGTGTGTGTGTGTGTGTTTATATATTTATACATAATCCAGTTACCTTTATGTAGCTTAAAATAAAATGTTAAACTTTTATTGTTATGCTGTTATGCTGTTTTTTAGATATTAAGTGTAGATAGACTAAAAGGAAGAATGTTTTCAATAAAGATGTTCAATGCATAAACATCCTGGCTAGACTGAGTAAATTCATGGATAAAAAGCTTTAGGAAATCTGACAGAAGAGCTCCTGTTCAGAGTTATTGTAATTACACATGCTCTCCCCTTAGTGTTCCAGAGAATCATCTGAAATTAGATGCAGACTTTGGGAGACAAGTTACGTTACTCTGTAAGACTCAGCGCATACTGACCTTCTATGATAGCTATAGATTCAGTGAGCTCTCCCTCAGTACACAAGTTACAGTAGTAACAGTAACATTAGTGTAAAACAGTTGTTGCAAAAAGAAATAAAAACTAGCTTTAAAAAAATAGCCTTAATTTGTAATTCCAACTAAAAAAAAAGAACATGATTGACAAACAATTGAAACTGAAAATGTACATTAGGATGTTATTTTTGCTTATGCATATTCATTTATTTATTTATTTATTAAAAACAATAAATGCAGCCCAGGTCCATGAGATAAATCTGCAGTGTTGCATAGGCATTAATCTGCAGCAACTATCATGCTATATTTTTCCGGCCGGTAAAGATGTAGTGATGAGCATGGATCTTCATGTTGGTATTTAAGTGAGATGGAGATTTTTTTCTCAGCTAATAGATATGGGATGCAAAAATGATGTGATGTAAAAAGTAAATGCACTACAAAAGTTTATTACATCGTTATCATATGTGTTACAAAACAAAGCATGCTAGCTTGTCTAGAGATGTATCATATTTCATCTATAATCACATGTAACTCTTCTGTATGCGAAAGTGACTCCACTATTGTTAGCATTGTGTCGGGTTGTGCTGTTTAAATTATTCAAACTACTAAAATGTACCATGCCTTCTACTGTGGGATTTAATTCATAGGTTTTCACCCGCCATCAAAATGTACTGCAGCTCTATCGAGAGCTAATCTAATGATGTGCATTTTGGTGCGAGTCAAAAATCTGTCACATCAGTCTGTGGCCTATAGTGCCATGGTGGCTTAGCACAAGAGAAAATTGCTCACTAACAGTTTGAACACATGGGTATGCATGGATAAATTACTTCACAGGACTAATTCTGAGAAAGAGTTTTATGTCTAGCTGCACATTTCCAGAGCTAATAAGATTTAGATATGCAGGAACATGCAGCCTTGTTTACCACAAAGAGTATAACACATTTCAACCACAGCAAAAAGCAAACTCAGCTAAAAACCGCAGTGTTGCTGTGTTTGTAATCAATTAAGTTAATCATGATATAACTTTTAAAAAATCTCAGTCCACTTACTTGGTGTACTTTTAACCGTATCCCATAGGTACAACTTGTTTCTTGTTGTTGTGCATGTAGCTGAGTATTTATAAAAGCTTCATGCATATGATGTCAGTGTACTGTGTATAATAAAACCTTGTTGTGTTCTTTTACAATTTTTTTTATCGGAGCAAAAACAATGCATTCCAGTCATTGTCCACAAATGAGAAATACAGTTCATGAAGTAAATTATGAAAACAATTTCACTAGCTTTTCATAAAGCATCCAGTTGCACACTTTGTGACCAATAGCCAAGCCAAATACTATTTTGTCCTTAAACACATAACGTAAATGTGGCTCACTACTACTACTTTGATTGATGGTTTTAGCATGCTACTAATTATTAGAGTCCAGAAAAAAAAAGCCACTTTATTCTGCTCAGACCAGCAGGCCTTGGTTAGAAGTTAGTGCCTAAATGTGAGGCCTCTATCAGTCTATCTTGATGTATGAGTGCAGGCACACAAATTAAACATGATACAACCTCTTAGAGGGTCTTTGCTCAACAAGACGCCATTTGGACTAATTTCTCCTTGTGATTAAGACAATAAGAGCACTATGCAGCATGCTGTAATTACTCTGTGTACAGACATCTGGATTTGAGTTCCCAAGTGCAACTATCAAACAAAAGCCTGCTCATTTTAAATTGTATACAGAATTAGTGTAGTGACAGCTAGACTACTTTAGCCTTTGTCTTCACTCTTTGCTAAATCCATGCCATTCACTAGTAACAGCTGCTGTAGTATTAGCACACAGATTTACTAATAACAAACACAAGTTACAAAGTGGAGAATGTCACCAAGATTCAAACCTTAAAATTATTGGATCATCCTGCAATTTAAAGAGTGCAAATGTGAATTAAATCTAAACCCAACCATTGCCTTGTGGGAAATCTGATTGGTCCTGCATTGCTCCAGGTGAGGAATAATAAAAATGCTTTTCAAAGAACCACATTTTATCCCTTTAACGATTTAAACGGTTGTGTGCATGTGGTTAAGTATAGAACTTATATATATAAATATCAGTGTATATCAATATAGTATATATATATATGTATATATACTATATACTGATATACACTGATATATACTGTATAGTTTTAACTAGGTTAAGGAGTAGCTTAACTGGAACATAAAAATGGTCCATAAGTTGTTGTTTTTCCTCAAAAGTACAGGTTTCTTTCATGAAACTGTCTTTATTTTGTACATTTTTAGAGATGCATAACACTTTATAAACCTTATTACAAATATTTATAATTTTATTGATAGTTTACTTGTACAAGATGTACATTCATTTTTTTATGAAACAACAGAAAAGAAAATACAAACCCAATGGCAAAACAATGTTTGGGCATGCTTCTATGTGAAATGTCAGTTATGGGATACAACAAATTTCATGGAGCATCAAGAAAATTTCGACACAAACTTTGATCATGTTCTCCGTCGTCCCTGAAATGTTTGTAAACTCAGACACGCTACATTATAGTCAAACAAATGTTTGGCAATCACATGTATGTTCTAAACTGTTGCAAATGTTAACCTTTAAAAAGTATATAAAAATAATTGCAAAGCCATGTAAAATGTACATGTGAAATTAGCCCATTCAACATTTATAAACTTTCAGATAAAATAATAAATAAGAGAACCTATGACCTCATTTAAAGAAACAGAAACATTCCTAAATACCCTAATGAAGTGAACAACAAAACTGTACCACAATGTATAATTTATTGTCAGAGGTAGACCTAACTAGGATCTACTAGCTCAAAGGCAGTTTATATTGAAACAAATAGAAATCTGTTACAAACAACAGGCTTGCAAACAAAGCTGTCTTTTTCCTCATAGCATTATATTTAGTTCAGTTTACAATAAAAGCTAATGACTGGCATTTGTGTCCATGTGATAAAAATATGATGCATTGTTCAAAAATGTTTAAAAAAAAAAAAAAAAGAAGAAGAAGAAGAAGAACTACTATTTTAAATGCTTCTGTAGGTTTAAATCTATTCATTGCGTTGCTGTTAATGTTATTATAGGACAGTCTTTGGTGGGATTTTTTTTTGCCAAAAACCCTACAATGCCAAAATAATTGCCTTTAGTTTGTAGAAAATCAATTTGTTGCCTGGTCTACCTCAGTGGAGTGTCAAGATTCAAATGTACATATGCAAAACTATGTCTGAATACCATTAAATGTGGGAAGTTATGGCACACAAGTGCAAATGACTTAGCAACTTATCATTTACACAGCCTGGAGAAATGTGTCTGTGAAAAACAGCTAGGAATACATCAATATCAGTGCCAAAAAATTGTTGTTTGTTTATTAGCAAACATCAACTGCTATTTTTTTTTCATATTTACAGTATTGCACTTAACTGCACATAATTGCATTTCAGTTAAACTGATGTTTCCTTAATACCTTAAATTAGAAAATTGCAGTGACCCTTTTATTATTTTGTCATTTCAATATATTTTGACAAAACCCCAATTTTGCCCTCATATAGAAGTAGTATTTCTTGCATTAAGGATTGTAAACTCCTTGATACAAGACCTGAAGTGCAAAAATTTGTTTCACTTCTATTCCCAATACACGTAGCAAAAAAAAAAAAAAAAGAGAGAGCCAAAATGATGGAAAATGAAAGCTATGAAAGCTAAAGTCCTTCAAACCCATGCCCGGAGGAAATATACAGCACTTAAATTTTTATTTACTATGTATAGTGTTTCCTTCAAAAACTGTAAGAATAAGCAAGAGAAATTCAATTTTCATGATTGTACTCTTGGTTGATTTGCACTCATGATTTGTACTCATGATTTGTACTCATGAGTGTTGCTTTCGATCTCTGTCCATTGTGGATTTAAAAAATAAAACCTATGTATAAACTAGGTGCGTGGTAATATGATGGAAGGTTGTCATAGCAGGGTTAATGTCAGTTACAATGGAGGCCCTCCCCATTAGAAATATCCTTCATTTTAACACATGCTCTTGGCAGCAGCACAAACACAGTGGGTGGAGACAAATATGGTCGTTGCTTTTTTTCTCTGTGTGTGGCTGACAATCCAAACTTTCGAGTATTGAGGCTCTCATTCTGAGATTACAGACCAAGCTCTAGCTTCCCTCTGTCACTCTGAGTCTGCCTTTTGCTTTGCTCATTTTTTAAGAGTCGCCACTCTTAATCGCTGGGTTTCAGACAGACATCCAGATATTTTTGTATGGTCCTGGGGCTGTGATCTGGGCCTGGAAAGGGCTGAGCCAGTGGCCTCCAAGCAGTCCTGCCTGTTGGGCGAAAAGTAAAAGGTGACTTCATTGGTATTTAATTACCTTTTTCTAAAAGTGGTGTGTTTTGGCAGCTGGTTTTTGTGACATTTTTTTATGTTCCCTTTACCCCCAAGCCCTCCCATGCTCTCTCACTCTCACTTTCTTTTCTCAGTACATTTTCTCTCTCTCTCTTTAGTTTTTATTTTGTTTTTGTTTTAACTGTGAGTGTCATGGCCTTTTTCACAGGCACAGTCTTGTGTGAGAAACAATTATCAGTTCAGAGCAGCAGAGACGCCCATGGGGGTCAGAGTCCAAGCGCCTCCGCGTGTTTTCTTGCCTTGAGTCGCAGGTCAGCGATGCTGGAGTTCTTGCTGTTGCTCTTGGCAGCCGCTGCTACAGCAGCCGCTGCCGAGGCTGAGTCTGCCAGTGAGGCGATTGGTAGTCCGAACGGAGGAGGAGGGAACATCAGGTAGGGTGCATGTGCTGCCAGGTGGGGGTGCAGGTGAGGATGTGAGTGGGTCACCCCCTCCAGCTGGAGCTGCGCTTGGACCTGTGAACCAGGAGGAATACAAATGCAGCATTACTATGTTGCAGGTCTAAGCCTGAGGACAGTCTGGGATCTAGTTACAGGCTTGGACACACCATGCTTCCCCCTGCATTTCTCTAAATGCTTCCACTAACTGCATGTTTTCACTGAAAATAAGCCAGGGCTAACTTTCACTTCTTTTTCATCTGCATTTACATTGTTGAATTATGTACCCAGCCAGCTTACTAGTCAAAGGAATCTGATCATTTGAAAATATCAGTACATTTGTAGGATTCATGAAACTTTGCAATCATGCATGCAAAGTTTTGTAATTAGGTATTCAACTGCATGAATAAACAATTTTGCTCACAAATACGGCTATACATATTCATTCAGATGTAAGCAAAAGGAAAATAGGTACAAGCAGCCAGGATAAAATATAATGTTTCACATTTCAACAATTTTTGTAATATAACGAGGTGAAAATTATACATCAGTCGGTTTTGCTTTTTTTCTTCCATCAATGTATCTAATTTTGTATGAGTATCATATAAACCTTAGTCTTCTGTTAAGACATCCAACTAAAACAAAGCACGTTTCCTGCTGTATATTTTTCATGCTGGGTTTGCACATGTTGAAAAGATGGAAAAGGTAATGTGTATTTATTTATTTAATTAATTAATTGTTTTGAAACATCCCTGGAATACTTTGGTGAGATATGAATGAAATAAACATAACAGCATTAACCTGCACCACTATTCCTGATTCCCTAACACCAGCCCTTCTACAGACACGCAAACTGAAAGTGAAAAGCGCGCACGTGCGCTTCCGTCACTCCGGTCAGTACTGCGCTACAGCAGCGCTCGCGCCGTCTGGACAACAGGTGGCGGACATTTTGCTATAGAGTAGGTGGCGCCAGTTTTTGTTCTCCTCTCTCCGTGCTGGTGTTATGGTGTCGGTATTCAGGTCTCACTCCTCCTGCCCTGCCAGTGCCGCTCACAGCCAATATCCGTCTGTGCTATATTTCTCCCCAGCGTAAGCTCTTTAATCTGGCCGCACCGTTAGCTTAATGAGCGCTGCTTTTATTTCTGCCTGACTGACGCACACACGCTTCCAAAACACACACTGGATCAAATGTCTCCCGGTCTCTCTAATCTCACTTTCCTCTCATCGAGGCTCAGAGTTGAAAAGGACGCTCGGGTCTGACATGGCCCCTGGTTTGCGACCCCCTCAGCATACAAACCTTTCGACAACGCGATCCGCCATTACTCTAAAAAAAAAGTCAAAGTGCACATGGTGTTTAGCCCTTAAGCCAGCAGTGTGTCCACTGTTTTGTTTTTAACGCCAGACCTGCCAATTGACTGATGAGGTGGATCAGGGGTGTATTAGCTGTGAAATCGGAAACCTGCGCTGAACTTTAGACATAGAGGACCATAAATGGGCATCGACCCCATCCAAAACCCCACATTACCCTACTAAACAGCATGACAAAATAATCTTCTTCATATAGTAACGCATGCTCACCTGCTATTTTTACACATTTATTTTTGGAAGGATTAGGATATGGTCCACATGCTCCAAGAAGATCTGGAGGTCGACGGTATATGGATCATGTGATCTCTCTCTTACAGCATGTAACCTTAACGCAACCACGCCAAACGTTTGTAGTTTAATTGTATCAGTTTACAGCGCAACTTGTTCAGACAGAAACAGACAGAAGGTTTTGGTCGCGCTGATGTTCATACCTGTTGAAATGGCATTCTCAGGGCGCCCATGTTAACGTAGGGAGCGACTCTGCATGCGTCCAAGTGACTAGCGGAGCCCAAAATCACACCTGCGAGGATACAGCACACACAGTAAGCAAGTTAGATGCTGATGGTGCTATCATTTCTTGATACATGAACCAGTCATTTTCAACAGAAACATTAGACAAATTATAAGTTGTGCAATTGTAGGAAACAATGATAATCATCTTTACCATCTCTTTTGCCTGCAATGAAACACTAAGCTTATACACAAACCAATCTTCTCTATGACTTATTCTCATATTACGTTATTATTAATATTCTCCCATTTACCTTTGTGCATCTGATTTTCTTGTTTTCGGCATTTCGCTCTTCTGTTTTGAAACCATACCTGAAACATAAATGGCAGTGAATTAACCTGACCGGCTTGTACCCTATTCACATTATATATAACACCAAAATATTTAGTGCCGCATTCCTCATCGTTTGCCATTGAAATATGACATA